>OZ010682.1:11354575-11432124 GCA_963932265.1 Thymelicus lineola | reverse complement strand
TTAAGGAACTATAACAAAAATATATTTGAGATCCTTACATACAACGAGCCCTTTCTTCATTTGACATACCACACGATACAGTTTGCAAAACAGTTCTCGTTTAATTTTGATTTCGTTAAAAAAAAATTTTCAAAATTCAGTTATTTACTTTATCTTTGGGTCATAAAAAGTACATGAGTATCAAATTTCAACTCATTTGGTCCAGTAATTTCGGAGTAAATTGGCTGTGAACGGCGGTCGCCCAGACGCACGAGTGATCCTATAAGGGTTCCGTTTTTCGTTTTTTCGTACGGAACAATAAAAATGACGTACAATACAATAAAAAAGACGTACAATAAAAATACTTTCAAGGTATAACAAGATTAAAATTTTTGTATGCTTCACCAATATTTCCAAAAGGACGGTAGTATTATAACTTGCATACCTTACTGAATCTTCTTGATGGCAAAATCTCTAAGCTTGTTGATATATGTTTGCTAAAAAAAATACACTTGTCCTTTTTGCCAGAAGCCGGCTCATCAGTCGGCAGATTGAATCTAGTGGCTTTGTGTCTCTTCTTAGCCCCTGGTGATTTGCTATTTGATACAGGCGTCGAAAATATTACTCCCACATTAAAATGATGACTATCGTCTTGTGACACCCATCTGGAAGGAGACAAACAATTGTAGAACAACATCATCTACTAACAAGTCTATGTCTGTGAAAATTCCCTAATTCCCTAAGTAAGTTGTGAGACCAGCTTGAATAATGTATTATATAAAAAAGGCTTGTATGAATATAAATCATTCAAGCTACGAACAAATAAATATAAAACTAACCTCTTTTTCAAAACACCTTTAATAGGATTCTTCCGCCTGTCCGGTGTTGGATGTATTGCCATACGTTTCGGAGTATTCTGAGTTAGTTCTAGAGCCATGATCTCTTGTGTCAGTCCACTATGGTTCTCTTTCGACTCTGCAAGACTAGTGACACCAGTAGGAGTATCCCCATCATCTAAAATCCGCTTTCGTTTTTTCGCTCGAAAACTGTATAGTGCAAAAGTATTTTTATTAAAAATCCTTTCAATAACATCTTAATCAATACTTCCACAAATTTACAAGAAAAAAAATCAGAAAAACAGAAAATTATTACAATGAAATTGCAATTATACAGGGCTTAAAATTAGGATGTACAGTTAAAACCAGTGATGTTACCTGGGTATTCTTTTCAGGGACTGTCCTCTACAAAGCGGAGAAGTAGAATGGTCATGCTGAGAGTCAGTGAGGACTGCGGACTCCATGGAAGAACCATTAGTGCTGCTTATGTCCGTTGATTTGTTACTCCGCGAGTTATCACTGGTTTTTGAGCTCTCGCATGTGTGATAGGTACTTGTGGTACTTAACGACTCTGATCCCGAATCTTGTGACTGTATAAAAATAAAAGAGTACCTATAATTATATGACAATCAAAAAATATAATAAAGCTAACAACTCATGTTTGCAATAAAAGCCATGATGTACACAAAACTAGTTCAATACTTGCAGAAATCTCATCAAGATGTATACTTTCAGCACTTAAAAATGGATGAATTCCAGACAATTGAGAATGATCTGTTAGAGGTGAGCTCTCCATTGCAGTGGTAATGTCAAAATGATGTTTCATTTTGGCTAAAACACAAATATAAATAAAATAATAAATCCTAATAATAATAAACATTATAATGCATATTTGAAAAAGCAATCATTTATTTTATTAGACGTCTTAAATGTGTCACTTAAGATGTCATAATTTCATATGAACAAATATTTTACCAAGAGGAGTTTTAATGCTGGAAAAGTCCAGTCTAATTTCAGTTATTTTATGACCAATGAATTCTAATAAGATGTTCAAGGGATCAGTGAAAATAATGACCCAAATAAATCAGAAAGTGGAATAATTGAATAATTTTAATTGATCCTTTATTTTCATTAATCAAATATAATGATTGCATTTTGCAACATTAATAAAGTAAGAATGATTGTGAAATTAATGAACTATAATTTCATACTAGTTTTTTTAAGTTCATCAAGTAGGTTCTCACAGGCATCAACAACAGAGTTGTGGGTGCTATCTCCTCCACCAGAACCAAAAGAGAGATGGGATGTGAGAGACAAGAGCTGGCCTGGAGTTCTCATGTTAAGACTGGGTGTGCGGTTCACAAAGTCTGATATCTCTAAATCTGAAAATTTAAAATATCATTAGAATTTAATTTTAGGAATGTTTAAATAATGCAGTTATTTTTTAACTAAAACTTTATTTTTACAGAGAACTTACCTCTGTGAATTTCAATTTTTGATAGGCCAAAATCAGTTAGTTTTACATGGCCAGTTTTTGATATTAACATATTATCAGGTTTTAAGTCTCTGTGTACTATATTGTGTTTGTGCAAGTAGTCTAGCGCTAGAGTTACTTCTGCAATATAAAAAACTGCCATAGACTCTTCAAGAAATCCATATGCACCTATTAAGGACTTCATATCGCCACCAACCATGTATTCCATAACCTGAAATTGTAGTCATAATTTTTTACTTTTAGCAGCAAAATATATTATATCTTCACTAAACCATAACAACAATATTTTAAAGGATTTAATAATTTATTTACTTTTTGATACCTTATGAGTGTGATAATCCTGAAAATCTCAAAACCTATTGGTGTTAAAAATAAATTATTATTTCTGCAACAAATTTCACCTTTAAGTCACCAGTAACTTAAGCTTAAGCAAAATACATTACTTAAATCTTACCAAATAGACAGATGATGTAGATTGCAGCGAATAAAACAAGTGTACACAAAATGGACTCCTAGCAAGAGCTAGTGCATTCCTCTCAGTTACAACTTGAGTGACCATGTTTTTATTAATCATGTCAGATTTCTTCATTACTTTTATAGCATACATTAGCTCCTCATTATTTTTCTTGTGTGCCAGAAACACTTTCCCAAATGCTCCTCTGCTTATGGGCTTCACAATGGTAAAATCATTAATATCTGGGAGCTAAAAATTTTTTTATCAACTTGTAAGTTCGCAGTTTTAGATAATTACACCTCATTTACTTATAAGTTAATGCTTGACTCAAGACTGCAATCTCATCACATCAGATTTACCACGTTAAAGAAGGGTCTAGGGTAGCAAACTACATTAATTTAGTGTTTACATTCAGTGTGATCATTATAATTTATATTATTTTATCTTTATTACTAATATATCTACTTACTAAGTAATGCAGACAACTTTATATAAGCCAATTTAATGAGATCATCAACTTAAAAAACACAAAAAAGCACAATGATAAAATGGATAGAGACCGACAGGAATATGCATTTATTATTTTACATACTTTTTAATATTTTAAATATAAGTAGAAATGTTAGAGATAAGCAGTACCTTTGTACATTATATCCCGACTGTAACTGTCCTGTGAATTATTGTGTGTACATAAATAATAAAATAAATAAATAAATAAATATTGTTTGGCGTAAATGTTGCATACTATTCTCATTTTTAAAAGACGAAGTTGACGTAGCGTGAGAAAATGAGGGTAACAAGCGGTACCTTATTAGCGACTATTTCTGGGTTATTCGCATTGATCTTTTCCAAAATTGTAAGCCGAAGCGAATCATCTTGCGTTCTTGAATCATTGGAGGTCATTATTGTAATAAACTTTATTTTTAATTTACTTCGCATTAAACTATTGGTGACGATTTTGTTACTCACGACTGGGGCATATTGTGTTCTATTTCAACGGTAAATTCAGCCAGTATTTATCACATAGCCCGGTTTAAACTAAAATTATTTACTTCATAACACTAGAACTGAGCACAAGAAATTCTTCTACAGGACAGAAAGATAAGAAATAGTATAATTTTGATTTAAAAAAACGGCCTCAGCTCAGCGCCTCAGCCTATCATTCATGTTGACAAATCAGACGTCAATAAGTGACGTGACGTGACGTGACCTCAGAAAAAAAAAGTATATGGAACGGTCCTACCTACGAAAAAACGTGCATACCTACGCAACGAGACATGGCGGTTTTGTTCCATTTATATAGAAATTATAGAGGATCTGTTATAATGTCAAATAAATAAATAATAAACATAATGGTGGTGTTGTCTAACGTACGAAATAAAAACAATCCAACTCTATACGCAACAGTTTTGCTTTGTCTGGCAAACATTGTCATGAAGTTAGGCGCAATCTTGTTCAATATTCCTTTATTATAAATGCATCTGCCAGGATGCATTTTTCTATTAAATTTTTAAATCTTGACAGTTTGGTTTGATTACGAAAATGCATCTGTCAGCTGGGCTTCCACCAATGTCGGTGGTGTTTGTGTTTTTCTATTTTTATCGAAATTAACGTAAATAAATTAATTGCTGTTAATTTACATACTATACAAGTGAGTTCTTTATCCTAAATTCATTAACCTAAGATTAACTGCGTGGGTTTATAGTTTAATGTTTAAAATATACTTACCCACCCAGCTCTGAGAGTCTTAACTATTATTTGTGAAGGATCTACACCCTTGCACTGGGTTATGGACGATTGTTATTAAATTAATCAAATTAGTCGATTTTTCAGTTTAGTCGATAAATGTCGATAACAACTGATAATAGTCGATTGCCAATTTTTAGATGGCACTGGCTGCCGATGACCTGTTTTTTTTCGTCCAAGCACTGAACTTGTTGATTGTTATTCGAATTATCATCGCGAGGAAGTACTAAATCGACAATCGAATACGCAATGGCACAATTTTCGATTCAGTCGATAGTTTTATTTTACAACTATTGCCCATCACTAATGTATAGTCGAATCATTGAGGTACATACAGGAGCGGCCCTACCTACGAAAAAAACGTGCATACCTACGCAACAAACTGCAACAAAACATGGCGGATTTGTTCGTACTAATGTCCACTTTGACGTGACTTTGACATTACCTTTGTCAAAGTGGGTTTTAGTAGTTAGTACCTTAGTGATTCAGTAACAAGTCACAATTTACACTGTAGTAAAGAGAAAAACAAAATGGCACACGTCTTGACATCATGAAAAATTTGACAGTATAGCGTAACTGTTGCGTATAGAGTTAGATTATTTTAATTTCATACGTTAGACAAGGACGCTATTATGTTTATTATTTCGTCTTTTAAACTATTCTATGTATCTATATGACATTATAACAAGTCCTTCTAATTCCTAAGTCAATGAGTCGAATCCATAATCGACGGATCACTTTGACAACTCAAATGCACAAATGTTGCCAGGACATAGGCATTGTTATTCTTGTCGACATTTTGAAAATGTTCTAAACGACGTTTGGCGTGACTTTGAAAATCAAATTAACTCTATCTTAATGCACTTTTCTTATTAAAATGTGACTGAATTTAGTTTAAATTATATACAAAATATCTTTATTGATTTTAGCTGGCATGAAATCATTAAACATAAGGTATTTTAATTAGATAAGAAATGCAAACACATTAATACAAAACTATTATAACAACTTAACTAAAGGTTTTCCATTGCACGCCTAAACAAAACGTTTTTTCAAATCTCACTTTCTCGGTGAATCAAGTGTCGACACTGAAATATCGACATGTACATAACCCCTCACCATTAATTTTCTGCAATAGATATCAACACTATTTATCAAAGTGATCCGTTGAATCCGTTGATTTTACTTTGAATAGAGTAAGAACTGAAAATAAATAACTTATAAAATTATACGCAAATTCAAACACATTGTATTGACAATTTTTAAGAAGCAAAATAATGTACGATTTTTTTATTCTTCAATCCTGCAGGACGTTACATAATTGTTAAATGCTTGTACAACAGCCGAACAAACCAAAGGTTGATGAGGATTAGCTTCGTAACATTGCAAGATCTGTAATGATTTTTTTATGTTACACATACTTGGTGAGTGTTGACTTTTAAACACGCTATGGGTTTATTCACACCGCCCTAGACGCAATGCTACAAGATGCAGCGCGTAGTATATTTAAATGTCAATAAAATTTAGACCTAATTGCCTAAATGCCTACATAACATAGAGGTAGGTACGTAGGAGAGTAGCGCCAAACACGTCCAGATACACCGGCTGCGTTGCCGTGCCGTGTCTCGTGCGGATGCCCGCGTTACGCTGATATGTTATACTTAACCGTCACCCATATGACCACGGGGAAAAAAGCACCGGCCAGGAGTAATAGGGGGAAAAGTCTACGAGGCTGCAAATGTTACGATGCAGCTGGCTTCTTCAGGCATCTTTATGTTGCGTTGCGTCTCGGTGTGAATTGACCCTAATAATAATGAAATTATTAAATTTTAACCTTTGAACGCCAATCGAAGCATGGCTTTATTTTTTGCATTTTATCCTGGGCTACATTTGAAGTTTCAATTAAATTGTTTTTCTCGCGTATGGTTTTCTCAAATTCGGTTTCAATAATTTTATTTATTAATTGATGTTCATGTTTTAAATAATCAATTCTTTGGACCCAGTATTCTCGATTTTCCTCATTATCGGATCTATTCGTATCTTTGAAGATTATTTCGCTATTATTATCCTGCGAACACCATGAAAACAATAACTTATTAGAACTAGCAGAGATACATATACAGCCTACACTATAGATAAGTATTCCTATTTTAATCCACATTCCTATATTAATACTTTTTCTTTCTGATGTACTATTAATTATTCTTTGGTATTATTATAGATAAATCATATCATAATCATAATCTATGAGATAAACATATTTATTACACGTGTTACTTACTGATTGCAATTCATCTACATTCATTATAGCATCATCTTCAAACGGTTTTTGTATAGCCACAGCTGGATTTATGGCAAAGGTGTTATCAATACTTATGCGCCGTGTATATTTGCTGGATAAGGTTCCCATAATAATTAAGTAATTATTGTGTAATAAATACTAATTTTTCTAATCATTTGACATCCAAAATATTACTTTTGAGTGATGTGTGTAAAGCTTATCAAACGTAGTGATTAAGTACTCTGTGAAGCTTACTACTTTGATAGAATCAATATTTTTGTGCAATACATACACCGCCAGTATTTGCAATTAATCTTATGCTACGAGTATACTTTTGCAATTTTGCTCTGTGCCATACTGTTTTCTGACCGGTGCGGTCGCGGTGGTGCGATATGCGGCAGGCAGTGATCTTGACAGGATTTGTCAGGAATAAGGACCACAGGAAATCCACGTGATCAGGAAAACAGGATCCAATTTAATTAGCCGCACAGGTTCCTGTTATTGAACTGCTTAGTATTCTTGCAGATCATTCTGCAATCCGCATTCATCCATGTTTATCAAGAAGCATGTAAATGGAGACCACGCTTCAAAGACCTGCACTGCAACAACCTTAATCCAGCCTATGATTGGTCGAATGGTCATTTCGCTATAACGTCATTGTATCTCATCATCTTCAGGTTTCTCTACGAAGTTTGTGATCCAGATAGAGTAATATAATTAATGTCTTTCATAATTGTAGAGTGTCCACACATACTTAAAAAAATTATGTATGTCCTATATTGATGGTTCTTCAAAATGTTTTGTATTGGTAATTTCTCTGGTGATAAAAAATATAAAATTGAAATAATTCATTTCTCTAAAATTACTGAATTTAAATTATCGCATTAATAGTAAATTGGAAATTAAGGTACATAATTTTATTACGATATATCTATATCTTATTAATAATATATTATTCATCTTAGATGTTTTTATACTATTATAAAAAATCACAATTGAATAATACATCCTGGGACTATAGATAACATGGGCACACTAGAAAAATGGTCATTCCCTTATGACGTCATTGGTCTTCAGTACATTCTTCGACGTCTGCAATCCATATAGAGGTATATAGAAACTATCATGTCTTCTGTGGTAATATACATATCTATGGTGTCATGAATCTACTCTGTCCATTTTTTGTCATATTGACAACTTATCAATGTTGTGAGTTGTCATATATGTCAAAATCTGACAATCAATTTTATAAACCTTTGTCAAACAAAATCTGAATTGAGTTTTTTGAAATACGACATTAATTGCTATTGGGTTGAATTAGTGTTTGCTTGTTTAGGTATCTCCGCAAGTCTTAAATGAGATAAAAAGTATTTGCAACGTAATGTATATCATAAGTCTTAAAATATCAGTTATTGCCTATAAATAATTACGTTTTTCTATTTGGAGCCTCAGATCAGTAAAATTGAAGCTGAGCATTTATTTATTAAAATGTCTCTGTACGATGACCTGGATACTATTAAAGCTAGGACTACAGAGAAGGTAGCAGCTTGGTCCTCAGGTATTAAGCTATTGCAATCTCAGTTGCAACTTAAAAAAGCTGCCATCACCCAACCTAAAAGAGAAGCTTTGAGACGTTCTACTCAGGTATAGTAGATTATTTCCTATTATTTTAAGGAATATTTTGAACATAGAGAAAGTTATTGGTACTATGTTACTTTTAATTTTACCACCAGTGTGTTTTTTTTTGTACTCAAATCAAAATTCAATCTAACCTGCTTTTATGAACTTATTGTTTATGTAGGTGTTGACGCCAGTAATCGATTTAAAAAGTAAACAAAAAGATGACGATGAATCAAATTCTAACAGTCCACACAGAAATGTAAAACCTTTGACACCTTCAACAAATGTGCGAGATTTTGACTGGAATGTGGCCAATGAGTATGACCCTCTTTGGCCTAATGATTATGAAAAGGTTGCCAAAGGTAATAAATGTAACTTATTTATGTAATAGCTTGTAATATATAGATGGATTGTATCACATGATTGTCTGTGTTAAGCAACAGCAGGCTTTTTTTATAACCTGAAGGGCTAACGAAAAAGAAGACTGGCCACCTGATGGTAAGTGGTCACCGTCGCCTATGGACATGAGCAACAGCAGAGGAATGGCCTATGCATCCCCAGCCCTGAAGGAGGACTCTTTTTACACATTTTTTGAAGAACCCCATTTCACAGCACTCCAGCTCATTTTATAGCTTGCAAGTATGTGGCAAAAAAGATTGTGAGAATCGGACCGTAAAGGTTCTTCACAAATCCAATCTGTGTGGATAAAACTTCAATCTTCGGTGAGTGGTACAATGATGGAAGGGTGAAGTAGGCATCAAGTTAATTCTTCGGAGCACTCACCATTGTAAAGTCGGTAAAACACACAGAGAGAACCGATATCTCTTCTGAAGCTCAGGTGTTTAACCTGCGAGTGACTCATACTGGCTGAGTACTGATCATCCAAGTATGGAGTTAGAAGTGTTACAGTGTACTGGAAAATTTATTGAGTGGTTCCGTGCTTCAGAAGGCACGTAAAGCCATTGGTCTTGGATGTTATTGGGTAGCATGAAAAGTTCCCGACACTTGGGTTGGTCTCTAACTCGGCACTGCAGCAGTGTTAAAGTTAAAGTTTTATATTTTTAGGCTGTTAAAGTTTTGATATTCAAAATATCTAGCCTCTGCTAGACATTTGGACCCTTTGGAGCATTTAAAATGACTTAGAGCATGTGTTAACAATTGTAATATTTATATTTTGATAGAATTACAAAACAAGAGACTCAACTGGGGTGAAGGAGGCGATAAGCCTGACAGATCTGAAAGAAAGCGCAAGTCAAGGTTTGGGGATGAAGAGGAAACAATACCAGAAAAGACTCTTGTTCCTATGGTAAGTTTTTTATTATGAAGACAAGAACAATAAATTATTATATTATATTATTATTATATTATTATATTATTGTTGCTAAAGTATATAATTAAGCCAACTAATAACACAATTCCATCTAAACTAACAGTTTTTTTATAAATTTTCTTAATATTTGTAATAAGTATGTACTATTTTTCTTTGAATCCCAAAGAAAACCAATTGTTAAGCATTTCTTTATTATCTATAGCAACCTGAAGAAGAAGAAGCGGAGGAGATAACAAAACGTGCGACAGGTGTGGCGATAGCTCCGCCGCCGTCGCTCACTGTGGAGACCCCGTCGCCCCCGCCACCCCCCGCAGCGCCGACCGCGCCCTCTGCCGGCTTCTCTATTGGCGGATATGGCAGTAGTTCAATTGCTGCAAAAATTATGGCCAAGTATGGTTTTAAGGTCAGTATTATAATACAATATAAACTTTTATATTATTGTGCACATAAGGAGACCACCAGACACAAAACAATTTTATTAAAAGGTATGTTACACAAGGTCGGTCTTATTGTTAATTAGCTATCTCTTCCAGACAGCCTTTGGGTAGGAATTCAGATAAATTAAATGTAAGATGGTAAGGTACATATTTGGAGTAGAAAAGTGATAGTAAAAATAATAGCAATGGAAAGTCAAGAGTTTATAGTTCAATATTACTAGTGGACTTTTACTCTACGGTAGAGTAAATAAGTAACCATATAGTATGTAAGTATGTACTGTATAGTATGTTCTTCTAACATAGAGTCTCTATGTTAAAAGAACAAACTATAGATTTATTTAGAAAAACAAATAGATTAAAAGAGGGGATCTATGCAAAGCTTCATTTTTTTCAAGTTTTCTGTAACATAACACAAGTATGCATGGGTTCAGTTTTCTGAAATCGAATAATGTTTTCTTATAGATTTTGTGTTGCTTATTAACAGAAAAAATATTGAAAAAGTTCTATAATGTTAGGCTTTTTAGAAATTTTAAGAAGTACTGAATAAAATAAAATACTTACTTGATATTAGAAAATACTTTCTGAATTAATTTCATTTCAGGTTAGCTTCTAAATTATCTATACTAATATTATAAAGAGGAAAGATTTGACTGTTTGTTTGCATTGAATAGGCTCTGAAACTACAGAACCAATTTGAAAAATTATTTCACTGTTGGGAAGCTACACTATCCCCGGGTGACATAGGCTATATTATATATTTATTTATTTTTACTATTTTTCCCGAAGCGAAGCGAGGGCGATTTCCTAGTGTTTTATAATTTGAATTGATGCTATTGTGAATGTCTTATAGCACTTATAAGATAAATTATAATTATTGGTCCCTACCAATCTATATAATTTAGTTTTCTAAAGTAATAAATTACTATTGTTTTTATTTTAGGAGGGGCAAGGTTTAGGAAAGAAGGAACAGGGTATGTCTGTGGCTCTTCAAGTAGAGAAGACTTCGAAGAGGGGCGGGCGCATCATACACGAGAAGGATAACTCGGTGATGCCACCTCCAGCATTTACCATGCCGGCTCTACCGGGACCTGGTATGCATAACATAATTTAATTAATATTACGAACTATGCCAACTAATATACGAACATAATATATTATTTCTCAACAAAACTTTGTCATAAGTAGGTATGCAGTTAATACCTCTTATTTTGGCTTCACTATAATTGAAAAGAACTTACATGAACATACATGTTACTTTAGTACTTGCCTGTACCACTGTATTGATTAGGATGGGCTCCTACTTAGGAGTAGGAGGAGTAAAAATGAATAGTGCCCACTATTCATTTTAACTCCTCCTAATCACTGACATAAAAAAAGGATTTAGAAAAAAAAATTAAGGAACTTTAAACAGCTTCTAAAATCCAAGATTGATTACATGGAAACTCATCAAGGATTTTGGTATATAAATTGTGATGAATTAAATTTGTATTGTAGTGTTAGTAAACAAGAAAAATGTGTGCGTGTCTAGTAAACACACAATATTACTTTACCTTATAATTACACTTATTAAGTACCTATAGTGATATTGTATTTTTCGTTTTTAAATTAAAGTTGTATTTAACTTTTTAAATATTGTGGCATTTTCGACTTTATTGTTGTTGGTATATATATGCATTATATGCAGGTGTGGATGTGAAATTTTTCACAAACAAAATTATCTTTCAGATTCTCCTACTGCATCAAACTGCAATTCACCACAACTAGGAAAACCAGAGCCATCAATTACAGAAATCATGAAATCACCAAGTAAAGTAGTCTTGCTAAGAGTAAGTACAAGTAATTATGATTATTATTTTCTATTTAGTCATACTAATGATGGTCAGATCATGAGAAACAGTTAAAATTACTATAATTGATTTAAAACTAATATTATTATTACTTAATGGCTAAAAATACTATCATGCATATTCACAATACCTATAAAGGTATGCTGTTTTAAAAAGATAAAACACAAATAATGTTCTGTAGTATTTATGTTTAAGTGGTAATTAAAATGGAATGACACAAGAATTATTTGTGTATGGAATGTTACAACTTCAAGGTAATGATGTTCATGAATAAGCTGAAACAAGGACAATACTTATTAATACATTTTTTACAGAATATGGTGGGCCCAGGCGATGTAGATGAAGAGTTGGAGCCAGAAGTAAAAGATGAATGTAATACAAAATATGGCGATGTGGTGAAGGTGTTAATCTTCGAAATGCCTCATATGCCATCTGATGAAGCTGTTAGAATATTTGTGGAGTTCAAGAGAATAGAGAGTGCTATTAAAGCAGTAGTGGACTTGAATGGCAGATTTTTTGGAGGAAGACAAGTTAAAGCTGGCTTCTATGATGTAGAAAAATTTAATTCCTTGCAATTGAGTGAATAAATTAGATAGTTTTTATATATTATTACTTATTTTTCTTTGTAATGATTTTTTTAAATCTAGGTTCCCTTTCTGTGTTGAAAATAGCTTCTAAACACACATTGTTAAAATTTATCTAAAAAGTTTTTGGTAGTTTTAGGACGGCCTCGAATACTGACCTCATACAATCCCATATCGACAGAGAAGAATGTACTAAGGCTTCACGTGAGGATTACATTATCAATATCATTATTTTTATTATTACTGGTATTATTATCTTTCTGTGAAGCTTGCCTGGCTAGCTACCACCCTCATTGCTGGAGTAAGCCACCAAGCGGCTTGCTGTGTTTTTGGTTTGGTTCGATGGCAGTGATATTGGTTTGGTGATAGTGATATCCGTCGGTAACCAGTAATTAGTGACCAGGCACTAAAACGTAGTGTTTATGTACTTTGTGTTACCAGTTTTTTTTTGTTTTTATACAAGTTAATGCTTGACCCAATCCCACCTGATGGTAAGTGGAGATGTGGTCCAAGTTGGTGAACACATTAACTTAGTAAAAGCCTGTTCACTCTTTTCTTGAAGATATCCACGTCATAGGTAGTCGGGAACGCCGCGACGCAAGCAAATTATTCGTCCTTGGCAGTGCGTATAACGAATGACGAGGCAAACCGCGTCGTCCGTACCGGCAGGATGTTCACGACAAAAGGATGGATACCTGCCGTGCGTAGTGGCGTTCGATGGAGAAACGGAGATGTGGAGGGGAGTCATAATTCATAATTTTTAAAGTAGGTCTGCAGAGTAGGTACTAATTTGTGATAGGTAATAGGTTAGGTGTGAGGTGAGGTGTGTATACTCTGTACTGTACCATAGACTTGCGCTGAAGTGAACACATGACGTGCTAGACGTGACGTTGTGCGTGTCATAAAATCAATGATCAATCGGTAATCCATCAACTAGACATGGGTCGGTACGCGTTTTCGTAATACCGTAACTATGTATTGATATTGTCGCCGATAAAGGGTTTTAAAACTGTTTATTTTAATAACTATGTATTGAAAGGTTCACTCGGTTTATCTGGTATCATCGGTATTCTCATATTCTCGGTAAAGTCGGTATTAAGGATAAAGGGTTTTAAAACTGTTTATATTAATAACGATTTATTGAAATGTTACTCCTTGAACACAATACCCAAATTTTCCCAAACAAAGAAAGTTACAAATCAGCCCATGAATTAGAAATATATAAGAGGTTCGCAGAGCACTTGTCTTAGCACTTTTGTCTACAATTGTACCTGCGCAGACGATAGCCATTTTGGTTCAATGTATGTACCGCGATTTATAGCTTAATTGGTAGCAACCCTGCCTGCGAAGCGAGGGGTTCCGGGTTCGATTCCCGGCCAGGGCAGATATTTATGTGACAGATAAATATTTGTATTCGGATCATGGGTGTTATAGTGATTTGTCGTCCATGCCACCCGCGATACAGGTAAAAACTCACAAAACATTAAAATTTTAATAAATTAAATATTCTGTGTAAAAACCTACTGCAGGAGTGAGGGGTATGAATGTGTGTAAGCGTTTGTTTTTATATACAATTTATTTGTAATTTAAAGTTTGTTAAAGTACAACATGTTTTTGTATTATTTTACTTTACCTACATATTTTTTTAATTTTATCATTTTTCATACCCGCAATAGAACACGCATAAATACTATAATAAATTGGTATCTATTTCTAATTTCTATATTTTTTAATATTAAAACTAACTTAAACAAGTCCTTGAGCTAATTACTATAGTTATTGAAATAGGAATAAAGGCGATATCCCGTTGCATTTAAAATATTAAAAAGCGTGTAAAAATATTATTCATTCACTGTTTGGTTTGGTTGCTGCTCATTCTCGCTCTCTCCTCTTACTCCTCTACTCTCCTCTCGCTCTAACATAGGTGTCTTATTGTGTCACGTTCGTATTATTTCGGCAGCGCTTGAGTCTGTTCCTCGGGCGTAATCGGAATACCTGACCTCGCAATACCTTGTATTCACGAATAAATGGTTTCTCATAATACACAGTTTTTGTGGCAAAGGTTTATTGAAACTGTTTATAGTTTATACCACGTTTTCATACGTTACCGCGCATTGCGCAATACCTTGTATTCACGAATAAATGGTTTCTCTCAATAAACAGTTTTTGTAGCACGTGATATCGTATTTGTGGTATTATACAAATAAATGGTTTTTGAAACTATTTATAGTTTTTACCGCCCATGGCTACCATCAACCATCACACAGCTGTCATAAGCTGCTAAGCGTCAACTCACAGCTGTGGTGTATTATTTCAATTTATCCGATTCATCAGATTTTATTAATTTTCACTGAAATGTTTGAAATGAATAATTAGTACAGTCATTAAGGTGTGTAATGTTAAATCATTATTGCTGTAGTAATTGAAGTTCTTACAAGAAGACTATAATCGATGTAATAGAAGAACTCGTCGAAAAATAAGTTTGGAAAGGTTGAACATGGCTTTTTATACCTTTAATAAATTTAAATTAGGAGTTCTAGTATTGATGGCTTTAATTACATGGCAGTTATTCCATCTATTTCACAATCCTCCTACTCCATCACCAGAACTAAAATTATCAGTGGTAAGTTTCATATATTTTAGTCTCATTAGTTTTCTTGGTATTTAAAAGGCAAACATTGTATGAAAATGTTCATGATTGATCCAAATAATGAATCTATACACATATTAAATGCTTATATTTCACTTTACTTTGGCACACAATTATTTTAACATTGTGATTGTGTTTAAGTGATCAAACTCTCTTCTCCTATTTCTAACTCTTTAGCAATATATTTTGATGACCATTATTTTTAATCTCTAGTCTTATTTAGTGAACAAACTTTCAGGGTCTTGTTTTTTAACTAATAATTCACTAAAAAGTTTGTACCAAGATGTTTACCAAATAAATTGTCTAAAAAACCGACTATGAAAAATGTGATCGTTTTAAACCAACTTCAAAAAAGAAGGAGGAATTCAATTCAACTGTATTTTTTTATGTTTCTTACCCTCAGAACTTTCGACTGGGTGAACCAATTTTGATGATTATTTTTTTAATCGAAAGCTGGTGCTTGTCATGTTGTCTCACTTAAATTTGAGCGAGATCTGATGAGTAGTTTTTGAGTCAGCTAGTCATTGTATAAAATTGGAAATAACTTTATTGTTTGAAGTAAAATCCTTTAATGATGCATACCATACTAAAAGTAGCATAATTATACTGTCAGACTGGGCTTAAGAAATAACAGGGTATTGGATAGATTGGTGTCTAACAGTTAACTTACTTACTTTTACTTACAAGGGTGGATATCGACGGCGGAAAGCGAAAACGTAGTCATCCACATGTTCATCAGAGCCAAAAACCTTTTACACTTTTTTAAAAAAAATCATAACTAGCGTGTTTTTTTAACTTAAACTCACGATTTTTGGATATTAGGCTTGTTATTTTTTCTAAATATAATATAATTGTAACTCAAATCTCATCCAAACAATTATTCGCCAAGATTTTGTTGACTACGACATTTTGAACTATTTTTGTGGATGACTACGTTTTCGCTTTCCGCCGTCGATATATAAATTAATATTGGTTACATTAATACAGTGACAGATTTATATTTTTTATAAGTGTAGGCCAATTTATTTCCGCTGTCCCATGTACTTTTCTAAAATAATAATTTTCCATTCATAGTAAGGAAGGCATTGAATTACTCACTAAGAAAGTACGTAAAAAAACAAGAATCACAATTATTTGCGACACTTTTTAATAGCAAAATCATCTAAATAATTTCTTTCTTTTTTTCTTTCTTTTGAAATCTGCCGCCCCTAGGCCGCGCCCTATAATTATGGCCTATTGACAAATCCAGGACTGCATTAATTTTGACATTAAGCTTACTTACACAAAACATTTGCTTCACAGGGGGATATAGTAGAACTAGAAGATGACAAGTACAATAAACATAAAGTAGACAAATTAAAAGTAAGAGTGTATTATGAAGCACTTTGTCCTGATTCCAAATATTTCTTCACCAAGCAACTAAGGCCAGTGACTGAGAAGTTGGCCGACTTCCTCAATGTAACTTTAGTTCCTTATGGCAAAGCAAGTGTAAGTATTGTTTTTATAATCCAAATTATATAATTGATATTTTTTTATAATTTTAATATGGAGTTAGATGTAAGGTATTTACACATTTTTTTTGTGTCGGGAACATTAACAATCCTTAAATGATAAATTATATGGTAATTTTAGGATCCCCAAGTATGCTAATTTTGATAGATTATTTGGAGGAAGGCTAGTTTAATATTGCATTTTCGAAAACCGCAAGTGACAGAAACTTAGTTTAGAACAAATATATTATAAAAAAAAGAATTGTGATTATTTTATCTGGCTATTGTAATACTACCCTCGGAAGAGGATACTTTGTGAGTTTTACGAAACTTTCTTAACATGTAGTTCAATATATTAATATGTAAATAACAAAATAAAAACCATTACAATAATATAAAATTTTAAAATTCATTCCTTATTAACAGCAGGCAAAAGGATTAGTTTATTTATAGAAGTATAGTTATATATATAGCATATGTTTGTACAGCCTGCATTTACATTCTTAATTTGTAATGCTACATTGGGTGTAGGTAATCATTGGTTTTATTACTTTTATAATATTATATTACAATATTTAATAAAAAAAATGTTCTACGGTGATAACAA
Source organism: Thymelicus lineola (assembly GCA_963932265.1). NCBI lineage: Eukaryota > Metazoa > Arthropoda > Insecta > Lepidoptera > Hesperiidae > Thymelicus > Thymelicus lineola. Next base: position 11,414,768 of record OZ010682.1, on the reverse strand, counting down.
AATTGCATGGATTAGGTAAGGTTTACACATTTGTTTTTGATGTTTCTAGTTCCGGTTTAGATTTATAGTTGGATTATGATAGATTTTTTTATGATGAGTGAATTTTTTACTGAAGGGATGATGGAATGACAGATGGGCCACCATCTTACCATCAGGTAATGGGTCATCATTGCCTATGTTACATGAGTCACCATTGTCACCAATGCTTGAGGCTAGGGTTAAAGGAGAGCTTAATTAAATAATTGTTTCTCATAAGGGATTTTCTGAGGTTTCAGTTGCGTAATGCCCTTGAATATTAGTATGAGAGTTGTTCTGCTAAATTATAACATTTAATAATTATTTAATGTTTAAATTCTTAAGTTTATAATTGTTATTATTTAATGATGTTTAATTATTTTATTATTTAACTGAACTATTATTGTATGCCCATATGTGGCCAGGGGTATAGTGGATAATGTACCTATATAACATACTTACCTACCTGTTTACCTACCTATATTCCACAATAAATTGATTTGATTTGATTTGATAGAGTGTGAGTAATAATAAAAACAATATTAATATGTTACAGACAGAAGAAATAAATGGACTCTATAGTTTTAAATGCCAACATGGGGAAGAGGAGTGTTTTGCAAACAAAATTCACGCATGTTCTATTGATATAATAGGAGATATGGTGAAGTCAGTGCAATTTGCTGAATGTATGATTGTTGACAACATGGATGGACTCAAAGCTCTTATGAGGGTAAGTAAAAATCGGGTTTACACCAAAAAAACCCGTTTTTTTGACTCGTTATGAAATTGGCAGTGTTTATGGGAAAAGGAAGAATTATTATGTTTTGTTTTCATAAACATTTAAAATAGATTTAAAAAAGGTAGTGGTGGGCTGCTGGTGTTAGGGCCGTAATATTGATTTTAATTGTTCATTGATACCATTATTACAATTATTATTTCTCTATGGGGTTCGCCTGGTAGCTACCCCCCTCGAGCATGAGTCAACCGCCAAACAACTCATTGTATTCCGGCTGGGGGCTTGAGGGCCAGTTCTTTCTTTCTTTTTATTCTCTCTTCCTTTGGTGTTGTTGATGTTCATGGGTGACTATAGCCACTTATCATCAGGTGGATCATCAGCTCGTTTGCCGGATATTTCCATAAAAAAAAAAAACAAAAAAATTGTCATCATTAATTATTACGTATTTTCACCATTTTATGGGAAGTATTTTTTATTATTATAAGATTTTATTAATGTGTATATTTTTGTCAGTAGCAGGGAATGAATTAAAAGACATCACGGCTTTGCCACACACTAACATCTTTGAGAAATAATATTATTTTATAACACACGCTTCACGCTTTTCCGTGCATAATTTTTGTTACACGGTGCGAAAATTCGTGACTTTAAGTTGCCTATAAATGCATGAAGTTTAGCACCCACGAAATGAATGTGTTCACAATTCTCATGTGATAAAAATATATTAACTATTGTGACATGACACAGTACAGGAAAAACCTGTTTTCCTTCAAAGATAAACATTTGCTAAAATTAGGAACACTACAATTAGTACATAGAAGATTAAGAAGTTATTGTAGATATATATACACTGGTATCATGAAATATAATTTGTTTCAGTGTGCAAGAAGAATGAAGGTGAATCCAGAGCCTATCAGTAACTGCAGCGTCAATGAACGCGGGTCGGCTTTGTTGAAGAAACATGGTGATGACACAAACATTTTGAAACCACATTTTATACCTACAATTACTATTAATGGTTCCAAAGACAACCAGGCTGCGATATTGAAGAATTTCCTCCTACAAATATGTAAATTAATTGACATGCCCTTGCCTCCTCCATGTTTGTAGTAATACCTAGGGATAAATAAAGATCATGAGATACCAAATATCTTGCTCGAGTTAGTAGTGAAAAAGACTTTAGGAAATTCCAATGTGTAGGCTCATTTATCATGAAATATAACAAATTTTATTAGGCATTATACCTAAGTCTTGTAAAATATATTTAAATTTCTTTAGAGATCAATTGAAATGATAGAGTGATAAGAAATAAGAAATGATTTGATAAGGATGGTATTAAGCAGCAGGTTGTATCGACACTTGAAAATATAAAATAATAATTTATGAATGTAGTAATTCTAAAATTTATTAGGACACTGTTATAATTTTAACATAATTATGAATTATTATGACGTATCGATTATGGATATAAAAATATTTAAAATTAAATTGATGTTATGTTGCAAGTACCAAATGTTCATGGTACCATTTTTTCAGTGTTTACGACTTGACGACATAACGTGCCCTCAAGAGCACGGAAGTGACAATACATTTTTTCCGCGGTAATCCACCCAATGATCGACCGCCCGCTATTGCTTTAACTCGATCGATCAGTTAGAATGGCTTAGCAATATTTTATAATATAGCACGTAATATATGTAGCATTATCTGACGGCAAAAACCACGTTTTCATATAATTTTAAATAATTTATTTAAAGAGGCAGCTTAGTCAAATGTCAGCCAACGTCGATACTTGAAAGTAAGATGATGGGTGTGATAAAAAGTTTATGTAAAGTTTTGTACTTCGTGAAGAAATTGTACTTCTACGAAATATTGTTTTTAAAATTTTTATTTTTATATTAAAATCAAATTAGTTTACTTTTCATTATAAGAATTATGATTTTATAAAATATTTTGTATCCTATATTGCACATTGTTACATATATTTGAGTCAGATCAGTGTCTGTTCATTGAAAGTCATGAAATTGTTTACGTTTCATTTTTGTAGTTCATGGTCAAAATGTGATCGATTTTTTATAATTTATCATGATAATCTATATTTATAATCCACAAGATATACATATACATTGTTTACATAAGCTCTTAAGCTGATAACACGTTACTTTTAATATAGCTACTGTTGTTACTAGAATAATATTGTTATAATTAATCTGGAGCAAATTCAAGCATTTCTTTGCATGCAGATGCTATATTTATTGTAAATTCTAATAATAGACATAATATACATATCAGACTTCCAATTTTAGACACGCTATACAATAACAATTATTGATTTTCTTTTTTTTCTGATACTCAATGTCTCAAATTAAGAACAATGACATGGTTGTATTAATTAATATGCATTTAACTAATTTTTATTACTTATTAATATTTACCAAAAAAGAAGAAAACAGGTTATTTACTAACCTTTATTTTACTATGCCATATAAGGCATTCTATTTTATAAGGTTCCTATATCCTACTTGTAGGTAGTATTAAGATTCAAGATTGTAGATGTGTGATTGGTTGTTAGAAAAACAAAATGTCACTATCGTATTAGTTATGTGACTCTAGGAATCTTTTTAAAGTTTTAATCTTTTTAATCTTTTTGAAGTTTTCTTTCGAGTTACGTGTTGTTTATACGTTATTAGATTTGTTTATAATTTTATTATTACATTGTTCACCACAGGAGGCTATTCGGAAAAATTTAAGTGGCGCCGCCTAGCGTCAAAGGTATTTCTATCATTTAGATTTTACCTTTTTTCATTGTGAATATTTTTCATAATATATTAGACTGAACCTTTATTAGATAAATAACATAATTAATTCATACACATTTACGAAAACAGTTCTTCCTATTAGGTCTGCTAAGTTAATGGCATGCAGTTTATCAATCTTTTAATTATTTTGTTACAGTCTGTGATTGAATGCGTGTATATATTTAACGACTTAATTTAAACAAAGTAATAGATTTTCAGACAAAGATCTCTTTAATACCTGCACCTATAGCTTGCAATATACCTAACCTACTTATGTAATTATATTTAGTGTGAATATATTTTCTGGTATTTAATTTCTAGCTAATAAGCTATAATTGTAAGTACCATAATAACGGTAAAATTATTGTATATATTCATATTTCAGGATTAAATATTATCGAATGCAAATAACTACTCACAGTTAGACTTTGTATTATGAGATTGTGACCACTGAAATAAGTAAGATATTTTATATTCTTGCCGTTATTGTAAAACTTAAGGCTAGGTATTCCCGCAGAGGCCGCCTTTTTGAGTTTTTAAAAAACATCCGAGACAGAAAATATGTTTTTTAAATTCTGAAAAAAAGATAGTGTTAGTTATCTAATGTAGACAAAGTCGCTTTCAGTTATAAAATCTAATGAAATTTACTCGATAAATAAAATCTCAAAGTTACATCTTTTTAATGTTTTTTTTTTCAATACTATGACTAAACCACTGACATTTTCCGTTTTATTTTTGTATTTAATTAAAGACATTAAATATTTCTAGGTAAATTCGCTTGAATTCTAAATTAATTTAGTTTGATTTGATACAATGATTTTTTTAAATTTAAATACCTACCTCTACATACACATGCCTGTGACCTACCTACAATTCCTGAGCGCGGTGACTTACGAAAGACGGGAAATACTTTTGAGGGTATATCTGGCCTTAATCAAGTTTATGCAATGTGTAGATACACATACCTACTCTCATGTAAATACTGTCTGAAGAAAATAAAAAACTGAATGCAAGAACTCTTTTTTCATTTTATGTTGAATTAGGGATGCACGATATACATCGATGTTTTAAAAACACTCGATGTAAAGTATGGAAACAGCGATTCATAACGATGTTTTTTTAATACGTCAACATCGAGTAAGCATCGATGTATTTTGTTCGATGCATCGAAGAGGCAAACCTAAAGTTAACACGCGTTTCCTTAGTTTTTGGACATCAAATTCACTTCCGATGACCTTTTTTAGTCCCAACGAATTAAAACAATCGATGTATGGAAATATCGATGTATTTTGTGAAACATCGATATAACATCGATACCACCATGCAATGTCCATCCCTATGTTGAATTCATCCAAAATATGCGTTAAAACATACCCTTCCTTGCATACCTATTGTTAATTTTTGGCCATAAGGTCAACTCGTCGAAGACCGGCATACTTCATTAAAAATTTAATTCATTAGGCAAATTTCGCCATTTCTATAACATTTTAGGCAAATTTTTTTTGATTAAGGTAATCAAATATTTAGTTGACTATTAAAAAAAACTAAAAATTACTTTAAGGTTATCCATTAATGAAATAAAAACTAATTTTCAAAAAATGGTGAAATAGACGGACTTTACTACCACGTCGGATAAGACCGTCTTGTGGAAAAAAAAACCTACAAATAGTCGGTTTACGTGAATATAGACATTGTATATGCGTATGTTTCAACGCCATTTAAATGTGTGCTATCGTTTTTCATATTAAACGCTCTTATCGTCATAAATCGCAAAAAAATACGTATGTCGGGTAAGTCCGGTATAGATCGAAACTCAGGGGTAAAAAACAATTAAATCAAATTAAAAAATCTTTTTTTTTGTATATCAGTTTTATTAAAAGGAATAGCCTTCTTTAGGTCTACCATTTAAGAGATCAAAAACCAACTTACTTATTCGAAGTAGGTACTAAAATACACCTTCTTCTATATTCATATTATAATTGTTTTTTTTTTCAGCGCTAGTGCTAATAAATTCGTCGAAAGTATAAGTAAAATAGAATATTATAATAGCATAATGTATGAGTCAAAGAAAACTAATAAAATAACACGGCAATTGAAATGAAATATCGATTTTAAGAGTAGACCTTAAGAGATTTTAAGAGAGACTCACTACGCAGGAAGCTTAAGTATACGATTTATATGTATAAGGATTAATTTAATAAAATTTGCTTAGGCGTAAAAGGTTTATTACATCTGGAAACGACGAAGACCGGCACATGCCGATCTTTCCCTCCAAGAACTAGACGGACTTCTCCACTATTGCAATTTGAGGATAGGTTTTTTTCACTAGATGTAACTTCGTAAAAAACATGTTTTATTCTATTCCAATATAATATTTGGATAATAATATTGATAATTAATTAAATTAGCTACACAAACCTTGATAAATATGATGAAAAACCACTTAAAATATTTTTTTGCCAATGTGTTGCTAGGTCGTGTTGCAAGTTGATAGCTCGACTAAATTTTATACGTATTTTTTTCTCTTTGTGTCATAAATAGCGCCATCTATGTCAATTTATTGAAACTAAAACAGTTTAAACTGTTTGTACGTTGGGTTGTATTTGTTGTAGTTATTCAGAATTCGTTGTAATTCTTACTATACGGTCCTGCCCTCCAGACAGTCTTCGCCGAGTTGACCTTATATTGAATCCCGAGGGCTAGACTTTCAACGAGTATCAGGGTTTGAAAATTACCAACCAATTTTGATGAGGTAATATATTAAGGATATATAAGAAAAATATTATTTATTTTGAATATCGCCTTTTTCTTGTGGAAACAGTTCAACAACAATCAACATTGTTATTATTATCACCATTAGCGCTGTCACAAAATTGTTGCGCTCTCAAGGAAGGACTCATTCCCAAAAAAATCGGCCAAGGGTTCCATAGTTAAAAGTAGATCGACGATTATTATTCGTTAACTTGCAAAAGTACCCGGGATAGTTTTTCTTTCAAATTAATCAGTCTAAATATCAATTCACAAACAGTTCACCTTTATACCTACTGCTTCGGTTGGTATGGCAATTGAAATAATTTTCCCATATCAGAGACTAATAGGTATATCTACTAGGTACACTAAGAGTTGAGACCCGTGGCATTGGTAGATTTTGGTCAGGAATACCAGGTTAATAACTTCGGATTCTCGGGTTGACCACGAATATTTCACCAATGCTTATTAAAAATTCCCCAGTACCTATAAAGTCCGCTGATAATGGGTTGCAAACTTCGCGTTTAGAACAGTCTACACTACACTCGGTGAATAATAGCTGTGTATTAATTAGGTAAGTTTAGGTATATGCAAACAAGCAGAGTTTCTACTTAGCTAATGTAAAGAACAAAATCACAGATTATGTATTATATTATCTACTAGTGTAATGTGTAAGTACTATACAAAATACAAAATGTCCGTATTGGGCATAAGACCTCCCGGAAACTCAGATGTGACGTCACAATCAGCGGCAACTTTGGCTGACAGGTGGTGCTGGTAACTTTGTAGAAATGCAATCTATCCATCTTAAATGAGTTGATTGTCGACTCGCACTTGGCCGGTTTCCTGGTGACTGTGACCGCAAACTTCGCGTTTACCTAATGAGTTGCCGGTCAAGGAGAGAGCGAGCCTATCAAGTGATCCAAATGGTTAATGGGTAGGTAAGTAGATTGTCGAGAAAGAAATCACTCCTAGGATTCAACTCAGATTTCTCTACTTAGAAATGATGAGATTCTTAGACGAACGAGGGTAGGTACGACATAGTTCTAAGAATAAGGCGACTGAAGTGAAAACGGGGTGGCCAGAGTGCGTAGGATCCGCCTGATAACTGATGAGGAAGAAAGTTCCTTGAATGGATACCACGCCTCGGGAAAAGGAGAATAGGACGCCCCCCGTCCAGGTGGACTACAGACCTGAAGAAAACAGCGGGTATCCGCTGGATTCAGACCAAAAGGGTTATAACCGATCAGGGTGGCACAAATTAGGAGAGACATATGTCCAGCAATGGAGTCATATAGGCTGATGGATGTATGTATAGATGGAATTAGGTTTTATTCAAACATGTCCCAAGATTTGAGCTATGTAGATAATAAGAAACCCATTTATTTATATTGTGATTTAATTATTGAAATACAAAGGAAGGATAGAATAGGGTTATATTTACATAATAACACATATAAACGCCTAATAAAAACGACCCTGAAGCCTAGTTGGTTAGTGACCTTGCCTGCGAAGCGAGGGGTTCCGTTTCGATTCCCGGCCGGGCCAGATACCTACCTATTGATCTGGCAGATAAATACTTATTTGTAAGTACTCGGATCATGGGTGTTATTGTGATGTGTTATATGTATCGTCCATGCCACCTGCGACACAGGTAAAATCCTAATGCGGGTAAGCGTTTATTTATTTATTAAATATTGCACCACAACAGTCACTGCTCGATCAGACAAATTTTCAAATGGTATGACTATGTAGGTATGTATGGTATGGTCCAATTAATATTCTTTGAATATTTTATTCCAAACATGTTAAATTTGACCACACATTTTTCATTATTTTTAACCTATTCTAACCTAACCCTGAACTATTAACAATCAAACTGTCTTTTTTCTTTTTTCAAAAACACCTTACCACACAAATGGCAGCAAGTTCAAATCTTGTGCAAACGGGACCCTTATACTATACCTACCTACTTATTACCAAAACATCTTTCAATATGATTATGATACAGATGCATGTCATTTACGTTCTGCGAACATGACTGCGGATACCTATACGAGCAGAAGGGTCACCTGGTGCTAGTATGTAATAACCACAGGACTTCAAACATCAACCCTTCACCATACGTTGCCGGCCAAGAAGACATCGAGGGACTCCGGATAGAACAAATCAAGGGAATTGATACCAAATTAATCCAACTAATCACAATTATCTACCACCGGACACATTAATACACTCTATTGTTTGTGGGTGAGTCATCGCTCAAAGCAAACAAGCGACTTCAGTCAATTCAATTTGAACTAGCCTGACAACGCCAATTTACTTTCGTCTAAATGGCTACCTTTGCTCCGAAAACCATTTCAAACCAATGATATTATAAGTAAAAGAGGTAGATGTGTTACTGGCGCGCGAGGATGAAAATCGAAAGCGTAGTCAATTGACCACTGTGACCACTCTGCTTCTCATAACCTATCTGTCACTGAGCTGCGTCGGTTGTGCATTACGTAAAATAAAATTTGTCTTAAACCACGTCAATATGCCTTACTGTGCGATTTTATAGTGCAAGAATGATAGCAGAACAAAGAATTTATTTAATGGCATTGTTTCATACCACAAATAAGCCTAGTTTTAAATTTATTTTTGTAATAATTCAAATTCAAAACGTAAAATATAAAGAAATAATATAATTTATGATCAAAAAGCTACTCAATCACTTGGCAATAAGGTTCGTTTTATGTTTTAGATGGTATTGCTACTCGGCTATCGTTTTCCAGAACATCATCTGCTACTCGGGGAGAGATGCGAATACAAGTTTATCGATATCGGTAGTTTTGTAATTTAAAAATATTTAGTTAAAAGTATTTCATATTAATTAAATATTACTATAATAATAATAATAATGTTTTTAGGGTTCTGAAGTAAAATCGGAACCCTTATAGTTTCGTCATGTCCGTCCGTTCATCTGTCCGTCTGAACGTCTGTCCGCCTGTCCATCTGTCCGTCCATCGGTCCGTCTGTTTTAACATTTTTATTTTAAGTATATTTATGTACAGTTCTGCTATTTGATGTGCAATAAAGTATTGTGTTGTATTGTATCTAAATAAGTAAAAATGTATTAAATTGATATGAATTGATTTTTTTATTTGAAATCATTGGTAAATAATCTAGGATCCTTACGAGGAATATAACCGCATGTGTGCTACAGCCACAGCGTGCCTAGGAAATAAAGTTCCACGAAAATAAATTCACCTTATTTGCTTATTCACTTCCACATATATTTATTTTCGTCGCTTAAAAAGCCCAAGCGTGGTATTCCGTGACTCTTTACTTAGTTAATGTTGATAAAAAATACTACGGTCACGTCTACGCCTTGTAATGTTTGAGATATAAGCTTTTAAAAAAATTTAACAAGTGTTCACATAGGCAGTACAAACACAAGAACTTTAAGTACCAACTTGACGGGTCTACGCCTTGTAATGTCAGACTGAGGCTGCGGGCACGAGATTTGCGACGGGCGGCGCGATGGCAGTTGCGGGGCGGCGGCGATATGGAGCGATGGAATCAACAGTATGGCATTCTATGGGACCGGGCACGAAACAGTAAAAATTTACACCATAAAAATATTCTCCAAAATATAAACAAAATATTTTGATACTTATTCTCGTAGTTATATATTTTTTTGAATGACACCTTTGTTATAAAGAGTAGAAAATTTTCCCAAACTACTTCTTCCTTGATTTATTGGATGAACACCATTTCTTGGTAATAATAATTCAGCTCTCATCAGAAAACTAGGCTTCAATGATTCTGTTCGACGTAAACTCATGTTTCACATAACGGAATAGATGACGCATGTACCTCCATCTGTTTGAAAACCAAGCGTCACTTTTTGACCCATTATTAATAAATAAAATAAGTTTTTATTTTAAGTAGGTCTGTTACAAACGCTTTCCGAAAGTCACTTTACGCCATCGCTTTAACAATAAAAGTAAATTTCAAAAATATAAATAAACAGATCATAATATTGTCATTCTTCACAACACTACTTTAGCGTGACTGATCGACCCGACTGCCCGTCGCAGATCTCGTGCCCGCAGCCTGACAATAACTATTTCGATATAAATATCGATAATTGTCGATAACGCGGCAAAAGCACCACGCACAACTCTAAACCAAAACCATGAATGGATGAAGTTGTTAACCAAAAATGTAACTTATTTCAATAACTTTAAGGTTCCTTCACATTCAAGATTCTAGTTGCGCCATCTAGCGTTCAGTAGGTGGAATTATTCAATTATTTTCCATATGGTTGACATTGTATTGCTCAAACTGTATTCAATGTCAACCTTATTACTGGACGTTAAGACTATCGTTATTTTGCCATCTAACGGTGAATAGCAGAACTTCAAGACTATTTGTAGTCGACAAGTAACAACCAATTAAAATGTAAGTTTCTTAGTGTAAGTAATACGATTATGCATATACGTGTGTGTGTGTTGTTAGCTCTTTTCGGAACAGATTTTTTGGTTGATTTTTAAGGGGATAACGTATCTTTAATAAACATCATTGTTTCAAACACAACAATAAATCTTCACTGAAATCACGGTCTAATTTCGTAAAAGCTCCGTCTCGCTTTGCTAATTAATATGAATGGCATTTGCATCCGGCTTTTTCTCGCGTGGACCATTTTCAACTATTGTTTTGCAAAGATCCTCACAATTTATTCCTATTTTTACTGGACTGCATCGCGCTGGGACTGTTATTGAGAACAATAAAACATCAGTTTTTTTTTGGCCAGGATAAAATGAAAAGCTTTTGTATTCTTTAGACAAATTGGGGCTGTTTGCCGTTTCAAGTTTTGTACAAAATTATGATTTTACAATTCAATTCTTTTAATTAGGTACATTTGTTTAGGTTGATTTTTATTAAGTTAGTGGAAAATAGTACCTAATTTACCTAAATAAATAATAAGCACATCATTAAAATAATGTTTAGGGAGGATAAAGATAATGTTTTAATTAAAATGTCACTGTCCTCCTACTGTCCTTATTTTTTTCACTTGGAATTTTACTGAAATGCGGTAACCTATACAACTTGATATCAGTCATCATTATAACATACAACTTGTATCAGAAAATAATTATTTTACGAAATAAAAATACGCCTTTCATTTGTTTTTACATTAGGAGTTAACTATTTAGCTGAATATAGAAAAGCTCTGATAACGACACTAGGTACAGTAGGTAGAACTTATAAAGTTATTAAACCATTTTTCAAAGCTGTTATATTTCTTCACATCGCTTTTACGAGGTTAGATACTTCACAAATCTACTTAGTGGAATTTTATGTTGCCAAAAAAGTATCTAAGTTGGTATATCCATACGAAATGCATTAAAGGCCTTGCCAAAAAAGAGTAGTATGTTACTATTCAATTGTCTATATGAGAATGTGATCCAGTTAGGATACTAGAAAAATTTATTGGACTACATTATTTTAGTGGTTCTAAGTGCAGGGTATAAAATAACTTTTTCTGAAATTACAAGTTTTTTTAATATCACACATGAATTAGGTTTTCAAAATTTAATTCAAAGTGTACCTAACCATCGGGGTAGATACTATTTATTCCGTGTGTAACACCAACCAAAAAACAACTAATTTTAAATAGGACCAGTAACCAGGACCATTACGTACCCTATAAGGCACGGAAACGCTCAAGATTTTTTTTCCACTAGCGGTCACCTACACAACTCTTTCGTTTACTTCAAAATTTCTGGTGACAGATAGACGCTTTTATTCTGGTTTTGTGTTAGTTTATACAAAAGTATAAGTCTCGTTTTGTTTTCTTATTAGCTGAAGCCTCTACGATATTTATGAGTACCTACCCCTAGTACTATACCGCTCTAATTGTGGAAAAAATTTGAAAATTAAAACCTACATAATACGTATAATCGTCTTTCTGAAACACAAAAAGAGAATGTAATACAAAATATTCTGTTGTCAATAACTTATCATTAAAGAAAAATAACTTAGGAGAGTTGTGGCAGCAAAGGAGAATGGCCATAGCCAGTACTCTTAAAAATATAATTGTGTCACAATAATTTTTGGACAAAAAATGTAACTAAAATATTTCAAGTATTTTACCCTGCTTCCTAAAAAATCCTTATTGGGAATAATTTTCTGAAATTAAAAAGTAACTTTTCTTCCGTTTTACAAAAGAAAACCATTGGGCCATTTATGTTTGGATAAGGGCCAATCAGGAATCTTTTAAGATCCTTCGGGCCAATAGGTAGCATTGATTCGATTATAATTATGATACAACAGTTATAGTATAATATATCCATGACAACAAACTAGATGACGTAAGGGGACTGTCAAATGAATTATTTTTTTATAGAAAATTATTACAATCAGCCAGGAGTAATAGTGTTCTGTGATTATAATACATTAAAAACTTCATGGTGTTTGGGGACTGTCAAATGAATTTGAAACTTAAAAGATCGACATTACATACGCAATCGACTTTAATACGCCCGCATAGAGTCCATATTACTGTGAGTTTACTATAAACTAAATACAAATTAGTTTTGTTTAAAATCTCTTATTTCCTAATATTATCATTGACTAAAGTTAGTATGTGTAATTTATTAAGATAACATAATCAAATAAAGGTATTTTTATCAAGGCACAAAAATTTTAAAGTCAGTACATTTCTCCATACTAAATGGGCATTCTCCTTTTCGCCTTATCCAAATAAGTAGGTACCTTTTAAGTTTAAAACGCATTGGAAATTATTAGAAACAAAATTATAATATGAAGGCGGAATAGTTAAATGTAGATACATTAGAGTTAAAGTCACAATTTGAGAAATACATAAAGGTAACTTAAGTATACTAATTTATAGGTTAACAAAATTTTAACTGGAAACTTACTTTTGGAGATCTTTTGCCCTTGAATGCTGTAATAGGCTTACTTCAGTGGTGCGTCCCGCTACAAATAAGGCATCGAAGAGTAAAATTACGTAACATTACAAATTCGCTAATGGTTATAGGTTTCGAGAAATCGACGTTGTCACAACTCACCTCTGTTACTAGTCCTACTGTTCTTATGTCTAGACGTTTACCATGTAGGTAACGACATTTCATTGCCCGAAACAGTAATTTAGGTATGGTTCTTCTTTACTTGTCGCTTAGCACATTTGTTGCAAAAACTTCCGAACAATTATTTAAGTGTTCTTCAGTATTCAAGAGTACTTGTGTTTGCGCAGCATTGATTTATTAAGTAAGTACCTATGATGAGAAAGAATCAAAAAGATAAATGGATAGCATTAACGCACAATACATCACCAAAAACCTTAACACATTTGTTTATACTTTATCATATAAGTGTGTTGTCTTGTTATTGTTAATTGTAAGAATCAAACCCTTCGTAGACCTTCGTAGAAGATCATTATTAACCTCACAATAGGGCTGTTTAATGTTCATAAGTCCTAATTATTTATTATGTAGTTTCAAAAGACATGTACCTAGTATAATAAAATATCATTTGACCTATGTATGTGTAAAGTTACAACTTAAAATAGACAACTAAATCAGACGTTATGGTACAGAATAATATTTTTGATCTAACTCGACAGTGGGAATTCAGTGACTTTATGTTTATTCGGAGAGACATCCAATTTAGAAACAGGTTGCATAAAACACGGCGCACCCATAAGTATAATATCTGTCGGTGGAGCGCGAACCGTGTAGTCTCATTAAAACTTTCCTCAGACTGGGCTTGCACGTGTTTTTAATTTTTATCGAGAGCACTCGTCGTTAGCGGGAGGGCGGGGTTCTTGCAGCGGCTTTGGGTGCTTTGATTGCGGTAATGACGTCTCCCTGGTCCCCACTATACACCACTCATCTCTTTACTATCTTTAAATTATTATTCCTTTACAAATTAATGCACGGCATCTTTTTAATTAAGGGACTTTGTCTCATCCTATGAAAAGCTTACGTAAAATCTTCACATCCTTAGCTCTACATACTCGTATGGTGACAGGATCTGTTTTTTTGCGCTACGATTTATAGTAATAAGGTATGCACTAGGTGAAAAATATAATAATATGTATACATAACAAAATAAAAATTCACATTCTTTCACACTTATCTCACGAGGAGTCCCTGCGTTGGTTTGTTCCCACTAGTTCGACTGTCGAACTGGGAATTTTTTTCCCATTAGTTCGACCGTCGAACTAGTGAGAATATTTTTTCCCATTAGATCAACTATCAAAATAATGGGGTGGTAGAGACATTCGTAAAATTAAATCACAAATGTATTATGTGATTTATGTAACATACTTATGATATTTATTTCTCCTCCGGACATGAATCGAATGCCTTTGGAAGGCAAGGTTAACATACACACCTGCTAAGCTACAGGGTTATATTAGTAGTCTTGCTTAGGTAACAATAAAAATTGTAAAAAACGCTACTTATATAAATACTCAGCATTTATTATTGCGATTAATTTGATAGTTTGGTTTGTTTCTGCGTGTTAAAATATGATAAAGCGACATTGTATCCATCTCTATTTTATCGTTGAACTGAGTAAACCAGTAGCGTTCTAACTTATTTGGCGATCGAAGGATGCGATTGTCTCGATGGCCCCTATCGGTCTTCCCAACGGGCGGCGCGACAACAAATTGCTACTTTCAGTCGATATATTTGGATCTATTTGCCACTTTTCGCTATTGTTCTCAAATATTTTAATTAAGTTGACATAAGTTTTTTTGCGATTTTACGTTTTG
This sequence comes from Thymelicus lineola, assembly GCA_963932265.1. Classification (NCBI taxonomy): domain Eukaryota; kingdom Metazoa; phylum Arthropoda; class Insecta; order Lepidoptera; family Hesperiidae; genus Thymelicus; species Thymelicus lineola. The sequence continues at coordinate 11,399,683 of OZ010682.1, read as the reverse complement.
CCACGTAGGTATTTTATTTTGTATGTTAAAGGTGAAAGTTGAAAGGTCAATTTGGACTTTCTGGAGGGAAAAATTAACTGTAAAAATAAAATTACAAGCACCGATCCTGGAAGGTCAAAAAATCATGCTTAACTGGGGTCGGCATCACGTTAATCGCTGCCGCTAGAAAAAAACTTCAAAAACTCTGGACCCATTCGGAAGTTCTTGGATGACCTATAAATTAGGAAACATCTGGGGTAACACGGATGACAGCCATATGCTTAACCATTCAAACATGCTAAAATTGGAACGTATAAGAAAAAATAGATAAAAAATAATTCAGCGTGTAAATACATAATAATATAGTTGTTGTGGCAACAGTGGGTCAAGTGAAGACACTGGGTCAGCTTCACATTGGACATAAAGCGTAAGGCAATAGCTACGTTTTTTTACAGTAGATTCTGAGGTTATTGAGGTTTTTGATAGTAAAATAAGGATTGTCATTATAGTGAAAGTCTCTGTGCGTTATTAAATTAAAATGGCGTGGGTGGTACACAGTGGGTCGTCTCTAAAGTGGCCATGGTGAGTCGACCCACTGTGCGTCTACAGGCACAGTGGGTCGACTAAACTAGAAGGACTAAGACTAGCAGGTATCATTAAATACAATTCAAGGTGATTAAGTACTAGAACGAATTTTATTTTACAGAATGCCAAAGAAACACTAAATGGGTAAAATAATTGAACAAAATTTTTTTATTATAGTCAAAACTAAAAAGCTATAAGTTACAGTAATATATTATGTTTTTGTTATAATATTGATAATAATAATAATAATAATAATAAAAAGTTTATTAGACTTCAACGAAAAGTTACATTATTGCCAAGCATATTTTTATGATGATAATCAGTTTTTTCAGTTAGACATGCCGATTCAAACTTTTATGATTCTAAATCTATATATATAAAATTGAAAAGAGACACACCACTGATTAAACAAAAAATCTCAGAAACTACCGAACCGATTATGATGAAATTTGGCAGGGAGATAGATTATGCTAAGGAGACGTCAGATAAGAACGGATTTTTGGAAATTCATCCCCTAACTAGCAAAAATAGGGGTCCGAAGTCATTTTCATACAAACCAACTTCGTCAGTTTTAAAGTTATAAGTATGAATTTTTTTATGTAAGTTTACAGGAATAAACAAAAGTTAAGTTTAGTGCATTTTTTTGGAAAATCATCCCTTAAAGGGTTAATTTAAAGGACAACAGTCAGTACTCAACTCGTCATTTTTAAAGTTAAAAACATGAAAATCTACACATTAGCTCAAAATTAGAAACTAAATTTCTAAATATTACGTTTTTTTGGAAAATCATCCCCTAAAGTGTTAATTAAGGCGGCGTAAGTTAGTATGGGAACTTCGCCAGTTTTGAAGTAAGAATGGTGAAAATTTGTATTTAAGCCTATATTTAGACATAAAAAATAACTGTATCACGGTTTTCTCGAAATTCATCCCCTAAAAATAGGGGTTGGTAGTCAATTCCACACAAATCAACCTCACCAGTTTTCGAGGTATAGATATTAATTTTTTTATGTAAGTTTATAGTAATGAACAAAAATTAAGTTTAACACATTTTTTTTGAAAAATCATCCCTTAAAGGGTTCATTTAGAGGACAACAGTCAGTACGCAACTTCGTCATTTTTGAAGTTAAAAACATGAAAATTTACATATTAGCTCAAAAATAGAAACTAAATTTTGAAGTATTACGTTTTTTTGGAAAGTCATCCCCTAAAGGGTTAATAAAGGCGGCGCAAGTTAGTATGGGAACTTCGTAAGTTTTGAAGTAAGACGGGTGAAAATTCGTATTTAAGCTTATAGTTAGACACAAAAAATAATTGTATCACGGTTTTCTCGAAATTCATCCCCTAAAAATAGGGGTTGGTAGTCAACTACATACAAATCAGCTTCGCCAGTTTTCGAGGTATAAATATGAAAATTTGTATGTAAGTTTATATTAATAAACAAAAGTTAACTTTAACACATTTTTTTTTGGAAAATCATCCCTTAAAGGGTTAATTTAGGCGATGTAACATAGTATGCAACTTCGTCATTTTTGAAGTTAAAACATGAAAATTTACATATTAGCTCATGATTAGAAACAAAAATTTAAAAGTTATTTGCTTTTTTGGAAAATCAACCCCTAAAAGGTTAAATAAGAGTGAGCAAGTAGGCGATGTAACATAGTACGGCAACTTCGTCAGTTTTGAAGTAAGAAGGGTGAAAATTTGTATATAAGCTTATAGTTAGACACAAAAAATAACTGTCATGGTTTTCTCGAAATTCATCCCCTATGGGGAAAAACTAAGAGGATGTAAATACATACTTAAGAAACTTCGTCATTTTTGAACACTGAAATAATGTAAAACTTGATATATTGTAAGCTTTTAATGAAGAAAAAAAATAATTTTAACAGGATTTTTTTTGGAATTTCATCCCCTAAGAGGTAAATAAATGGGGTTGCAAGTTTTTCAGGAACTTCGTCATTATGAAAATTAATATGTAAGCTTATAGTGAGCAAGAAAAATTTTGCATAGGGGACTTTACGGATGGGAGAGGAGAGGGACAGGAAGCTGGAGAGAGACCGGGAGCGTTAGAGGGAGAGGGACAGGGAGCGGGAGAGGGAAATGGACAGGAAGCGGGAGAGGGACCGAGAGCACTAGAGGGAGAGGGAGAGAGAGCGCGAGAGGGAGAGGGACAGGGAGCGGGAGAGGGAGAGGAACAGGAAGCGGGAGAGGGAAAGAGAGCGGGAGAGGGAGAGGGACAGAGAACTGGAGAGGTAGAGGAAGTGGGACAGGAAGCGGGCGAGGGATCGGGTGCGGGAGAGGGAGAGGGACAGGAAGCTGGAGAGAGACTGGGAGTGGAAGAGAAAGAGTGAAAGAGGGAGAGGATTAATATTGAGATTTATAATCAATAAATAACACTTCAATAACGTGTTAGAGCACAAAACAATTTTTAAAATATCAACAATTTGTTTTAAATTTGGAACAAACGTTTCTCCTTTAATTGATGAAATAAATGTTTTCGAATTTTCAAAATTTTTCATGAAAAACAAAAAAAATATATGTGAATATTGTTTATTTTTCAAAACCCGCTCCCGGAGGAATGATTTGTGATTGTATCGTAGGTTTTACTTTATAAATTCCTAAATTCAATATAAATTAACCTGTTATTAAATTTTCTTCTGTGAGGGGTATAAAATTACAAATATGATAAGTATAATTACCGCGTGCGAAGCTGCGGGCAACTGCTAGTTTCAAAATAAATGTGTTACATATTCAATACTTCAACAGAAAGCTCACTTAACTAACTTTGTTGAAATGTACATAAACGCAATTTTTAATATAGTGAATAATTTAGTATGCACTATAAATCGTTCCACAAGAAACTTGTTGAAACTTTAATTATACTTGGATGGACATGTGGTCGTCAGTGCTTCCCTCCTCCGTACTAGTTTGCACTGTATGACGGCAGGAAGGTTTCACTCGCTCACCTTATAATTAATTAAGCATCCTGTTTGTATGTAGGTATGTGAGTAGTGTTAGTAAGGCAGTTCTAGTAATAAGATAAAGTAGGTACTTAATAGCTTGTAGAACAATACTTTTCCCATATTCGTAGGGCTTAGTATCCCTTCAAAATACATGAAAGGTAGGAAGAAAAAAAAATATAATAAAAACTTAATAGATGGAAACAAAATCTAAGATCTAATGAGAGTAAAAAAATATTCTATTAATTTAGGTAATTTAAGGAAATTAAGGAAGTGCAGTGTGTGTAACATATTTGTCTCTGTGTGTGTGTGTGTGTGTGTGTGTGTGTGCGTGTGTGTGTGTGATGTGAATCTCGGTATGTATATAAGTGTGTGTTCATGGTATTGTATGTTACATTTAAGTTATGGATTTAAATAGATGTTCTGTGTCCTCATAGGTCATTACTTTCAGATAGTTTTCAAGGGTTTTCTTACATTGGTATTTGGAAAGTATCGAGATATTTATATGTTTATTTATTTTATTGTATAAGTGGGGTCCTAGATATGCTGTAAATCTGCGGCTATGTTCTGTTCTAAATATGGGTACTTTGTAGGGATTTTTGCTCCTTCGTGAATTTTCCAACTGGGGTGAGGGGGTAATTTTGTGTTGGTGTAATATAGTCGTTTTAATAAATAATTGTCTCACTGTAAGTACTTTCATATCTTTATAAAGTTCAGTAGTGGGGTAGAAGTGTCTTTTATTGCTCATTACTTTTAGTATTGTCCTCTGTGCTCTTTCTAGCTCCAACATAATTGTTTTCCTTGCTCCTCCCCAAGCTAAAATCCCATAGGTGATTATTGACTGACAAAGACAGAAATAAATGGTTTTTATTATCTTATTGTCCCCTATATGCCTTATACCCCTGAATATATATATTAGTTTTCTCACACGTCCTATTAGTAGTTTAATATGGTCTGTCCACCTCAGGTTTTTATCCACTATCACACCGAGATATTTTATATTCTCAGTTTGTGAGAGAGTGTAACATTCACAATCTTCTTTATTATGGCAACTATGTACTTTAAGAGTAAAATTATCAAGTTTCGGATTTTGATCATTTTTAATGGTAAATTTTATCTATTTTGTTTTGTCTAGATTAAGCGTTAGTAAATTATTGTCAAGCCAATTGCAAATTTTAGAAAATCCCAATTCTGCGGATTGTTGTACTTCTTCCCAAGTGGGTCCACTAAATAATACAACGGTATCATCTGCAAACGATATTATTTGAGCTGTATCTATATTTTTCCTGCAAAGCGAGTCTAGGTATATTAAAAAAAGGGTTGGGGCAATGACACTACCTTGGGGCAAGCCACAATATGTAATATGTTCCCAGCTGCTCAAGTATGCTCCTATTTTGACGGCCTGTGTACGATTCATTAGATAACTAGTAAATAGTTTTAATGACAGATCACGGATTCCAATTGATTCCAATTTAAGAAGAAGCAGTGGAATAGAGACAGTGTCGAAGGCTTTTGCTAGGTCCAAAAATATACCTACACATTTTTTATTTTGATCTAGGCTTCCAGTTATGTACGATACGAGTTTGAGGATTGCATCTGTAGTTGATTTCTTTTCCCTGAATCCAAATTGATTTTGTGACAAGATTTTGTATTTTTCCAAAAAATATTTTAGTCTTTTGTTGATTATTTTTTCTAATATTTTAGATAGGGTAGGCAGTAATGATATTGGCCGATAATTGCTGACACTGTCTCTATTACCATTCTTATATATAGGTATAACTATGGATTTCTTTAGGCAATTTGGGAAGACACCATTTGTTAAACACAGATTACATATATATGAAATTGGGGTCATTAAAACATTTATCGCCATTTTATAAAGTTTAGAATCTATACCGTCCCATCCCGATGATGAAGTATTCCGAAGTGTAAGAATGACAGATCTAATTTCGTCAGGATCGGTAGGTAGTAGGACAAAAGAATTTGGTAAGGTTTTGATTTCATTCTTTTGAAATGAAATGAAATGAAATAATCTTTATTCATGTAGGTATCACTGATACTCTTATGCACGTCATTTTTTTAATCTACCAGCTTTTCGGAAAGGTGCTTTGTCATGGAGGAGAAGAAAAGCCGTAAAGAAACTCCTCAGCACATCTTTTAAAAATAAAACTTATATCTATTACAAAAATAGGTATTCTCTAACCTGTGCAGAACTGGTTGCCTAGCTAGTCATTTCCAAGCATCCTTGTCATTTAAATATTCATTTATGCTATAGAAGCCCTTGCCTAAGAGCTGAGCCTTTACACGTTTCTTAAAAGATTCCACTGTTCCACAAATTTTATACCTAGTCCCATAAAAGAACGTTGCACTTTGGAAAGACGGTACGAAGAGGTAGCCAATTGATGCATCCTTCTTGTTTGACGATTTGAAAAATCACAATTTTGTTTATATGCAGTTATGTTATTCCGTATAAACACTAAATTATTATAAATATATTGGGAAGCTACTGTAAGTATACCTATTTGTTTAAAGAACAATGCCCAAAAATTATTTTTTATTTTTTGTAGCGTCTTAAAACGTCAGTTATACCGAAGCAATTCATTTATTTTTTTACGTATTTTAAAATTAATACCTGTGCCCGTATTACCCAGCGTAAAATAATTTTATTAATAAGTGATGAATTGACTATAATAACAATGATGTCAACAATGTCCATTTTCATTCGGGCACTCACTTCGATACATAGCTTGTATCAAGCAAGATATAGGGAGACTTCTGGCCAATATTACACACAGAATTTCGTTATAAATGTTGGTAACAAATATAATGATGTCAAATTTCCATTTCCGGTTGTCAATCAAAAAAAAGTCAGAATAAAAAATAATGGTAAAAATTACGTTCTCCCCTACTCTATGACTCAATGGTTATAAGAATTCAATCTCAAAATACTTTGGTTCTGGGGTGTGTCTGCTGAAAATTCTTATATATCTAAGCTCAGAAATTAAAGCGGCGATTTTTAGATTTTTTTTTATTTTAAGACGCTAAAGTTGAAAATCAAATAAAACGATGTATGGCAGTTGGGCATTGTTCTTTGATACGCAAGGACTCCCTTGATTTTAGTTTATAAATAGCTCTAATGGCTCTTTTCTGTAATACAAAAATTTGTTCAATACCGGCTGCTTTGCCCCACAGTAAAATGCCATAAGACATAACACTATGGAAATATGCAAAATAAACAAGCCGAGCAGTGTCGACGTCAGTGAGCTGCCTTATTTTTCTAACAGCATAAGCAGCCCTAGCAAGTTTAGTTGTGAGAGATGCTATGTGCGGGCCCCATTGCAGTTTACTGTCCAAGGTCACCCCTAAAAAAAACCGTGGATTCCTCTATATTTAATGTTTCATTATTTAATTTAAGAGATTTATTTACTTTTTTTACATTTGGCAACACGAATTCTAAGCATTTGGTTTTCTTTGCATTTAAAAGTAAATTATTTATAGTGAACCAATGTGAGACATGCGACAGAGCACTATTAACATCGTCAAAATTATTTTTATTCCTATCAGTCTTAAATATTAATGATGTATCATCTGCAAACAGCACAATGTTCGCATGGTTTTTAACATAATGTGGTAAGTCATTTATATACACCAGGAAAAGAAAAGGGCCCAAGATCGAGCCTTGCGGAACACCCATCACAGTAGGTGACCCTGATGACTTTTCATCGTTTATATTAACCTTTAGTATCCTATTACTTAAATAAGATGCGAGCAAGCTAAGGGCCTTGTTTTTCACGCCATAGTGACTAAGTTTAGATATTAATGTATCATGCTCAACACAATCAAACGCCTTTGATAAATCACAAAATACACCTATAGCATTTTGCGACGACTCCCATGCTTCATATATATGCTTTAAGAGCCTGGCTCCGGCATCTGTTGTACTACGACCTTTAGTAAAACCGTATTGCTCCGGATGTAATAAATTATTATTGTTGAAGTGGGTTAGCATTTGATTCAGTATGATCTTTTCGAAGATCTTACTGAGTGTTGGTAATATAGAAATTGGCCTATAATTATTAATATCCGTTTTTTCACCTGTTTTAAATAATGGTATAACTTTACTGCATTTCATTAGATCTGGAAATACACCAAGATCTATGCATTTATTAAAAACTACAACTAAACAAGGAGCTATAATATCTATTATGTGACGAATTATTTTTACTGAAATACCCCAGAGATCACCCGTACTTTTTACTTTCAGAGACTGAAAAACTTTAATTATGTCCCTGATTGTAATGTGCTTAAAGTCAAATACCACATTGCATTCCTTAACATTATCTCTTAATAGATAAAATGCTTCTGTTGAAGAAGAGGATAGTGTACTAGTTAATTTAACGGGAATGTTGCGGAAGAACTCTTCAAAAACGCTTGCCACTTCTTTATCAGAAGTGATTTTGTTTCCATTAATCATTATTTCATAACTAAAGTCACAAGATTTAGAGTTGCCGGTCTCATTTTTAATGATATCCCAGGTGGTTTTTATTTTATTATCCGAATTAACTATTTTATCCTTTATGTACATTGACTTTGCTTGAGTACAGATGATTTTGAAAATTTTTGAGTAATTTCTTACGTATTCCTGAAATGAGGGAGAAAAATTATATTGTTTTTCGTCATAAAGCTCGTATAATTTGTTTCTACTTTTAAAAATACCTACAGTAGCCCAGTCGCTAAATTTACTATTTTTACTTTCTTCTATGTATCTGAATTGAAATATTCGATTAAACTCGTCATTAATATTTTTAGACAATGTATTGTAAAGATTAATAGGATGACCATTTTGAGAATACACTGATTTACGCAATTTTGTTTGAATTTTTTCTTTAAAAAGTGATATTTTTCTCTTTGTCACGGGTCTATATTTTATTATTTTTTTCTTATTATCGTGGCTGTTACGTACCGCTATTTTTTGCCCACAGTGGTCTGATCTCAACTTGCTAAGTATTTCTTTGTCTAATATCTCACAATTGCAAAATACATTATCGATACAAGTACGTGAAGTTGCAGTTATTCTGGTAGGCTCAGTAAACGAAGGATTTAAATTAAAACACTTAAACAATGCGAGTAACCTAGCAGCTATAGAAGATTCTACTAAAATGTCAACATTAAAGTCACCGCAAACTATTAATTCTTTTTTCGACACAAATAACCGTTTAAGGACATCCTCTAGAGTATCTTCGAATAGGCAAAAATCCCCAGAGGGGGGGCGATATATACAGACTATAATAAACCGCTCCAGCTCCACACAGGCTAGCTCTATAGTGCGCTCAATAGAAAGACTAACAATGTCCTTTCGATCTTTACAAGGTATATTGCTGTGCACTAAAATTAGTGATCCTCCATGGATTGCAGTCTCTCTATAGAATGCACTTAACAAACTGTAATTGAAATTGTGATTGAACTGTGATTGAATTGAATTGTAATTGAATATTATTTCTTACACTTGTTAACCAATGCTCAGTAATGCATAGAATATGTACATTATAATCTTTAACAAATAATTCAATTTCTAACTCTTTGCCCGATAAGCCCTGTATGTTTTGATGTACAATATTCATATCAGTCCTGGATTTGTCAATAGGCCGTATAGGCCGCGGCCTAGGGGCGGCAGCGTCCTAGGGGCGGCAGATTTCCGAAATTCTTGTTTTTTTACGCACTTTCTTAGTGACTAATTCAGTGCATTCCTTACTATGAATGGAAAATTATTACTTTAGAAAGGTACATGGGGCGGCGAAAATTTATTGGCCTACACTCATAAAAAATATAAATCCGGCACTGATTCATATTAAAGTGCTTATCCGTTGTCATTAAATCTAGTTTAAAGTATTAATTAATGTACCTGAGCTGGTACATTTGTCAACTATAGGAATAGTGGTAGTACTACCACAATCAATATAAAATGGGTCAATAGACTTTGTTACACATGTAACACTATCATTTGTTAAATTATAAGCTAACAGTTTAGCTATATGTCTTCGATACTTTAAAGGTAAGTACATTTTATTTCCACTTAATTTAAAGGAAGAAAAAATATATTTATTTGTGTCAAAATAAACTATTGCATCATTATGATGGTATGTCAAATTGTACAGTTTCTGGTTTAACTTATAAATATAATTATTTTGTTTATCACTAAACTCATTGGAATAAGGAAAAGCACATAAAGTAAACTTGCATTTAGTATTTCTATGTAACAATAACAATTTTTCAACACATTTAGTTAATTCCCATTTCATTATATTTAAACTGTCACCGATCATTAAAATTAATGAAGTATTCTCATCAAGATTATCACAATTAATATGGTTCACTAAGTACTGGAAAGTGGCTCCTGGTGAGCATAAGTAAAGTTTAAAGTAAAGTCATAAGTAAAAACTTTAAGTGTGTCCTTAAGTTTTCTTCGTTTAGGTTGTTTTTTTGTAGGATTTGGCTTGCTAAGTGTCGCCCAACATTTGCAAAGTGTCGATTAACCATTGAAATAGAGTATTGAGCATCTTCTGAAATAGATAAAAGTTCATTAGGATCATTATTTGTTTGTTTCATATTACATATATTTTTGATTATTTGCCAAGTTTTTTTAATGTCGCCCTTATTTTTTTGAATTATTTCCCTTTCATATTGTTTTTTTTAGATTTCTTAAAATTCTGTTGCAATGATTTCTATATCGTAAATATGATTTGCGCAAGATTTCATTGTCCGGTTGTTTCTTTGTTTTTATATGTAGCTTATCTCTAAATTTCATACACCTAAGTAAACCTGGAGTTACCCAAGCTTTTAATATTAGCTTCCTTTTTGCTAGTTTAATGACCCTAGTATGTTGTTGCATAACAGTTGTGATTATATTTAAAAATTCTTCAGTGGCTGCATTGGGATCTGTATATTTTTGATAAAATAATTCCCAGTTTATAGATGCCAATTCTTGAATAACAAGCGGATAATCAACTCTGTTAATTGTTCGTTGATAGTCAGACTTTATTTTTGTATTATAATCTACAGAAACCATCACTGAGGCATGATCTGTCACTGTAGATTGACAAATCACAGTTTTAGTTGTATAGTTTGTTTTTAAGAAGCAATGATCTAAGCAATTATTATATCTTTTTGGTATAAGATGGGACGGTAGCAGTTTATGCGTTGCTAGTAATGTAAGATAGTCTTGTGCTCTAGTATCATCGTTATTTTCTTTGATATCAATATTTATGTCCCCTATATTTGGATAGCATTTTAATTGTGCTAATAAGTTGTCTAAAGAAATTAAGAACTTGTCTACCGAGTTAAAGCAGGGCGGTCGGTAAATGTTTATAATAGCAGTATGTTTTGAAACTTTCACCAGTAATGTATTAGCCTCATCAAAGATAGGTTCGCTGACTTCAACATTTTGTAGGGTCGTTTTTATGTATGTCACTACCCCACTATTCTGGTTGATGTTAGTTTTTGTATGGTATGAGTTATATCCCGTCAGTTGGGGTATACTGTTCGATTTAGATTTAGATTGATTGATTAGATTGATGTTTTATTATGATAAGAGTAACTAAAACCTTGATTTAATAATATAATATTTTTATTTTACAACATACCTACCTATATATGTAGGTATATAGCACACATAATTTTGAAAACCTTTTATTATCTAGTTTTGCTCCCTTGAAGAATCCTCTTCCTATCTACTCGTGCCATCTGAGTAGCTAAATGAAATTGATAGACTGACGTCAGTTATAAGTGCCCTGTGATCCAGCACATATCATATCTATAAACACAAGCACACTTTTAATGTTATAAAATAATTCTTGGTGGATGACAGATGGCGAGTGCATGCAAGCTCGCGGTAAATCCGCTTAGTACGGTCACTAGACGGCCCATGTCGAGCTTTAATGGATTTTTCTCGTCGATTGCTTCCTGCATTAAGGATGCGTATGAGATTAACGGATATTTTGACTGGATTTTGTTGCATTTTCATAGCGATCATAATTTTGTTATTTTGCTGTACTGGATGAAAATTTACTGAAGTTTGTTTGTTTATATTCAGTGTTCCGGCAGCGAAGTTGGTTTATATTCAGTAGGTCTATTTTAGTTATGTACCATATTTACTAGTAGTTAATTTTTTTTCTTAGTAGATTTCGTTTATTTTTCATTGGAAGATAAGTAATATTAAAATAGACATCGAATAAATATCAATAAGAACAAATTAATGAACAAAAATTTTAGCTTTTGCTACTAATTATTGTAGCATTTAGTATTGATAGTATAAAAACTTTTAAAGTCTGTGTTTTGGGGGTTTTCATATAAGTATTATGACTGGGGATCTCCCCAGTCATCTATCATCTATCTAGATGAGTACACTTTTGTAATTTCAAAATACTTATACGATGGTTAACTTCATAAATTTTACATTTTTTTAAATAAAACAGACTTCAATCAACAGACTTTTTTTTGGAAACAATTTTCTTCCGCGGAATTTAGCGGATGCATGCATGCTGTTACAAATCGATTTAGTCCGGTCACTGCTTCGTCGATGTCCATACCAGCTGTCAGTAACGATCTCCCCCAAATCAATAAAATCAATTTGTATCATCCACTTTATGTATTTATATCTAAGCTTGAGCGGGAAATTGGACTAAACTTACACTTAAGGTATGTACACATACTACCTATCCACGTAAATACAGGTATAACAAGTAGGTAATAATTTTATTTATTTTACGAGTAAAGGGGCTATACAAAAATAATAATAAATAACCTATAAGAGTACTGTACTGTAAGTTGTGTGTCTCTTTTAGTATTTGATATAGTTTGCTGCCCGCACAGCCCTCTACTGTCTCCAAATAGTGACAGCAATTACAGAAAACTGTTTGAGGAATCCTTATTTAATGCTGCATGCATTAATGCATGTATAATTTATTCATTATTAACTACTAGTGGATACCCAGAGTAGTCCACTACGCTAAAAAAATTCTAATGACAATTACAGATCAGTGTTTTTGTGTTGACAGTCTGTTACGCGCCATCTTTACACATTATCTTCAAATAGTTGTAAAGGGGAAAATCGACTTTATCAATGGACTGAATGTGCCTAATGCATTGTTTCAGTGGTCTCAAACTACCTTCGGATTTTAGTTTTTCAAATTAAACAATTTTGAGGCATATCGGTTGGATGGTTCCAGAGTCTATAAAGAACATCCGTAAAACATTGTGTTTTATATATATAGATGACATTAATTAAAACAAGACTAACGTAGATATACTGAAATCTCGTATCTAATAGTTATGTTGGCATTATTGGATAATCTTGCGTAAATTATATGCTTGATCCGTGGGATGTTGCAAGCGCAAGGTGTATAGAATTGGACGGAGGCTCTACAAGCATCAAATCCTCTTAACACGGTCACTGCACCGTTCATACCCGAGCCAGCAGTTTGCTCGCGCGAAAAATCATCTAATGGGTTTTTCATGTCGATTTCACACTGCATCAGCATTCGTGCGAGATTATCAGTATGTTTTCCTGATTTTTTTAGCCTCACTGTTCAACACACCTGTTTTGTCAACGGGTAAGAAGCTATTTAGGTATAAACGGTAAGATATGAAAGTGTAGCTTTCTGCCTCTTGCATGTTTTCAACTTCAAGGCAAAATGTGATGAGAAATTTAAATGATATAAAAGGGAACACTTTTGTACCACTTTTAAAGAATTTATTAAGGCACGCAAGAGTCTGATGAGTTTGATGTTTGATTATTCGATCCTAGCCGGTTCAAAACAATTTAAACATTAAATCATAATTTTATAGGTCCAACGTTACAATCCATCAAAAAATAATATTTAACTATAACTAGTGGATACCCCGCGTGTTCTACTACGCTAATAAAATTCTGATGACAATGACAGATCAGCGTTTGTCTGTTTGTGCGCCATCTTTACATAAATTATTATCTTCAAATTGTTGTATGGGAAAAGTGGAAAAACAACTTTATCAATGGACTCAATGTACCTATGCATTGTTTCAGTGTTCTCAAACCATCTTCGATTTATTGTCTTTCTAATGAAATCATTTTGAGGTATGATGATTTGGAGTCTATAAAAGACATGCGTACAAACATTTTTTGTGTAATATGTATCTAGTTATATACATATTATATACATATTACACAAAAAACATAAATATTTATGGAACTGAAAAATAATAATCTTACAAATAGAAAAAAAATCCTTAACAAGATTAAGTAGGTAAGTACTTACCTACCGAAACCTAGACCAGTTTTATTATGATTTCGAGGAAATATAAAATATTAAATAGTTAAATACCATTTGTTTTTAGTGCCGAAGTTACAGACAGATTGATTAAAGTATTTCTGTAGCTCGTTTAAAGTTTTTAAGAATAATTAGTTTTTTTTTAAGAATAATTAATTTTAGTTTTTTTTCTTCGATTAGAAAGCACTTTTAATATAGGTAGTAAATGTCTAAACAATTTCCCAGTAGCAAAAAATCCCACCCATGCCTTTATTGTGCGAGCATCGTGATTTTGCAAGTAGTCTTGGCACCATTAATAATGATTAAACTGAAATCTATGTGGCTCATTGTGAAGCCGACGAGCGTTCAGCGTTTTTGGCATTAATTTTGTAATTATTGTGTGCTAGATTGTTACGAGCAAGGGCAGACAATATTGGTACCTTTTTGCTTAATTTGTTTCACGCAACTTTAAGCATAAATTTATTCTATTTTACACACAAATTTTGCGGAGCAATCATCTGTTCGCTATACCTAACTAGTTATTACACAAAGTCAAAATTCGTGTAAAATCATAAAGCCCCAAAAATATGAAGATAACTCACGATGAAGGTACTTAGTTTTTTTTGTGGTTTTTCGATAATACCCCAAAAAGTATAAATATTTAAGAAATTTAAAGATTCTCAAACAGCAAAATTAAAAAACCCTACTCCCGGAACTCTCTCCATTATTTATAATTTTAATATTAAAATATAGAACGTTAGTCAAATGTTAATCAAATGCATGTATAAATTTAAACAATAAGAGATATGATATGTAATTACAAGATAATTTGTCATATATTTTATCGCTGAAAATACTTATTAATATTATTAAATACTTACTCAATATTCTTTCGTAAGATTCATTCATTTCAAATAGGGAATTGAGCATGACAATAATTATACCTTGAGCTAAGTATGGAAACTTCGCTTCTGATAGGCTAATTGTTATCTCAACAAGTAATTTACCAATCAGAACCTTGCTAGTCATGACCTGCTAACGTGTGTTATTAAAATGTCTGTGTTTATGCTTCGACACTGTTTTCTGGATTTCAATTATAGGTTTGTATTCCTTAATGTCTCATGTCAATGTTTTTAAAATAAAAAGTAATAAACATGAGCTTTTTTACAATTTTTTTGAAGAACTCCATGTCATTGTGCTCCGGAAGTTCCTACTTCAGAAGGAATCTCAATCCACAGATTGCATATGCATGGTAAATAGGATAATGAGAATTGGACCGTAAAAGTTCTTCAGTTTTTCGGCAATATGTAATGATGGAAAGGCGATGTAGGCTCCAGGTCAAATAATTCTTAAGAGCAGTTACTGCTGTTTTGATAGAATCAGTGTTAAGGACCTAGGACCTAGGTTAACCTAACCTAACCTGATAAACGATAAGCATTTTTCGGTGCTTTGGCCTATGGTTTGCGCTGACCTGACTCACAGGATGCTCCTACTTTAGTAGCCTATGTTAATTTGACAGCTATAAATATAGAAACAAGTAAATAGTTCAAACACTAAAGACTCGCTTTTAAAGTGTATCTCATCAAAAACGTAAATGTGAAATAAGAGCTATGTTCCAAAAAAATAATTGAGAACTAAATGGGTTTCTAGTTCTATGTAGAAAAGCCTAAAATTTTAGTTACAAGAACATGTAATTCAAGCTCTACATTTGACTTGGTTAGTTTTCATTAGTTAGCAACCAACTAATAAATTTTAGAAAAGTAACATACATCCATACATTACATCAACCTAACAGAAGGGTTACAGTAAGTATATAACGATTTTTCAACTGTGCATATTTTTGTGAAATCGTGTCTAATTAACACGTGAAGTATGCTTTATAATCACCGAACGATATAATTGTTACTTGATTAATTACTGTACCTGAAGCTGTAATTTAAATGAAGTTAGGGTTTCCATGATTTTTTTCCTCGAACATAATAAGATTAATAAGGTAGATAACTTACGTTTCGATACTTCGTTAATAGTTTTCTTAGTAGGCACCTAGGTATCAGCCAGTAGCCTAGTTGGTAGCAACCCTCCCTGCGAAGCGAGAGGTCCCGGGTTCGATTCCCGGATTGTATAAGGATCATGGGTGTTATTGTGATGTATTTAAGGTATGAATGTGTAAGCTAAGCGTTTATATTTATGCTCTACGACATACTACTTAGTTACATTTAATTTTATTATATTAGTCCTTATACCACAGAAGACATATTAGTATATACCTATTACTTATAGAATAATAATTATTTTAGTAAATATATCATGTACGTAATTCTTAATGATTTATATTCATAATTCTTAACTTACATAGGTAATTTCCTCCGACATCTTCATAGAAGATATTTAGAAAAGTTGAAAATTGCATTGAATGCTCTAAAATAAACAAATCATGGTTACCAAAGCAAGGAGTGTTACGGTACGATATATAGCAGCGAGTCATGGTGGATCACAAAGCAGAGGCGGGCGCCATGTCCGCGGCGCTGGCCTTGGCTGCGTTTGCGCTGCTCACTCTCTGCTACGGCGCTAAGGAGAAACCGGTAAATATCACTTAGCTTGAATAAATGGTTTAGTAATATTTCTAACACTATGTCCGCGGTATTGCGCTCGTTTTCAGGGATAATAAGTACCTACCATATGTCTTATTATTCTTATTGTTATTAGTAGGATGTAGGTTTTTAATTTATAGGTAGTTTTTATTTCATATCAATAAACGATAAGGATAGTCTTATTGTAAAAAATTGTGAAGATGTTTGGATGTTAGTTCCTCAATCATGCCACGACATAGCCTTATCCTGGATTAACACATAGGCTACTTTTCATCCCGGAAAAAATCAGGGTTAATTCAGTTAATAGTTTAAAAAACTAAATACACGGTTTCAGAGTGTCAGTATAGATACTATAAAAGAAAAAAATTTGGATCTGTGCGAATCATTACGAAATTCCCTCGGCTGAAGCTGAAGCCAAACCTGTGTAGTATCAGGTCACACTTATCACAAAAATGAAATGTCATCAGAACTAAAGTAATAGTAAAATTTCAACTGCCTAGGATAAGTGGAAGTAGGTCTAATTGCGGTCAAAGAGGCTTGCAAGATTTCACCCAAACAGGGCAAGCTAAATAATATTAGTACATCACAGTACCTAATAAGGTTGATAAAATAAATGTTTTATTTATTACGTTTTTGTTTTAAAAAATTATTTGTTTATGCGACTCGAGTTAATTTATTACCGAAACGCCGTATGTTTGTAAGAAAATGTTGGGTTTAGGGTTGATGGATGAGTAACGGTGCGCGCGACACTATCCCTCAACGTCGTTTTCGAATACGTAATGCATAAAACTAACGCCGATGCGGTTCCACTTGCTCCTTTCTAACCTAACTGTATAAGTTAGCCGTTTTAATCCCACCCTATTCATCCATAGGCAAGTTTCAGTCCGAGT
This sequence comes from Thymelicus lineola, assembly GCA_963932265.1. Classification (NCBI taxonomy): domain Eukaryota; kingdom Metazoa; phylum Arthropoda; class Insecta; order Lepidoptera; family Hesperiidae; genus Thymelicus; species Thymelicus lineola. The sequence continues at coordinate 11,382,395 of OZ010682.1, read as the reverse complement.
TTTAGATTTAATCTTGCCGCGGAGATATTGTTTCTGCCTAAGGACAAACTAACAAACTATATTAAATCTATTTTATTACTTCAGGGTCTTGTGACATTCACTTGAAAAGTTAATTTTTGGCTTCAAATATACATATCAGAAGATATTTACTTTAAACGAATTAAACTTAACTTACCATTATCTACTTTTATTAATGTAGATTGTAGAGTAGTCAGTAGATATAAATAAAGTTTTTTCACGAGTTTTTTTTTATATCTCGGTTTAAGTTATTGGAGAGCACTAAATTCAAATATCATTCTCATCCATTCCATCAACTACGATCAAGAAAGAAAGATAGTTAAGGAAGAAGTTTTAAAGAAAATTGCTCATCATCAGCAATATAAATAAACATTTGAATATCCTTGGTCCACTAATCGTACCGATAGTAAGTATTATAGTTTTTATATTACAAAAATGCGTTTCACGTTACACCGCCAGTGCTGCCAGACGTAATAGGATGGCGTTGCCGATTTTCATTAGAATTCACTAGTGTCTTCCTAGAATTCAATGTGCTTATCCGTAAGAGTTGCAAGAATTCCCTGATTTCTCCTTCCTCGTAAGGAAACTCAGCTTTTTCCCACGACAAAATTACAGTTTCTTGAGGTCATAATGATGAAGTTTAGCAACTGAGAATCTTACAGGTCGTGACCACAAAGATTACGAACTATCGATAACACGGATAGGGATGGTAATTTTCACAACCATGTCATAATATGTTCGAACGTAATAGAGCCTCTTAAGTAACACAATGTGGTATACAATATTATGTTTGTTACCTAGGTAGGTCGTGTGTTTCTGTTTGGTATAACGGTTAGCTGGCAGAGAATGCATTAAGCATAAAGCTCGCCACTTGTACCTTAATCCTGTATTGTGGTCAATAAAGATTAAATAAATTAATTAATTAACGAGTAATTAAGTAGGTATTTTAAATTAAATTAAACACAAATTATTTATCCTTCTTTGATATTCTAAATTGTGCTTTGGTATCCGAGGTGTTAGTTTAAATTTACTTGTTGCCTACTTAGGTACTACGTTATTCAAACCATGTTTTTAATGTTAAAACATTGCTATTATAAATTTTATATTGTAAAGGGTTTCTGAGTCTCAAAACCTTTATGAAAAAAATTTCGGATAGCATTATAAGAAGTAAGTTTTTAAAGTATGAATAACTATGTTTTATATCGAAGTAGTTTGTGAATATCGTATAATGGAGACGGGATAACTCAGGTGAAATTAATATTTAACGTTATGAAACAACTTGATGCGCATTGGGTTACTCCCCCAGGAATTTCGTCTTAATAATTTTCTTTGAGAATGTTATCCTATTTTTAATATTGAAACAACTTCTTTTGGTCCTCGCTTTCACAAAGGTAACATATGTAAATCGGTACAAGACTAAGGGATTGAATAATGTACAACTTTCTATTTTAAAAATGCACATACCTACTCAGACTTAAGATATTGTTTATCAAGTTGCAGATATCACTATATCGATATAGGTAAGTAATAGATTTACTTACTTATTTGCTGGGAAGTGAACAAGTTTTTTTTAACTTTTTAATGATTCTTATATAAAATAATTATATAAATAATGATAGGTAGGTACATCTATGAATAACATCCAAAAGAATCACAATATAAAAGACACGTGATATTAGCAAACTGACGTCTGTCATTTGAAAACTTTGATAAACGTTCAATAACAAAACAGTCGTTAGAAATATCGTTTATCACATTTAATGTTGTTCTAAAGGCAAAACGTTTCAAGATCAGAGAAGCCAATTCAATGTTGAGTTTATAACAAAATCTTATTTCAGGAACTTAGCGATGAAATCAAAGAAATAATAGAGCATATTCATAAAGAATGCGTTACTAAAACCGGAGTCGCTGAGGGTAAGTTGACAGCAATTTTATTTCCGTTCACCTTTGTTCTTTAGCATGCGTATGACATGAAACACTTGGGGTGGCTATGACCTTCACAATATAGACTTTGAAGTTATAGACAGGTCTACTTTATAATAGTTTGCTTAGAAAGTGTGCCTCGTTCTGTAGGGTTCTGTAATCCAAACAGGACCTTCATAGTTTCGACATGTTCGTCCGTCCATCCGTAGATATCGATTTTTTTAATCCCGCGGGAAACCTGAATTTTTTGAATTAATAGGATATTTAATATTTTAACAAAGTTATAATAAGTTCTTAAAAAATAACAGGGTACCTATAGTGGTACCGGGGGGTACAAAGGTACTTGGCCGGTTTTCTGCTAATGCGATATTATCATATTATGCATGTTTTTTTTATTATGAATGTTTATTAAACTTTCATAGTATAGTAAGACAATTCTTTTGATAAGCATGTCTCATGTTTTTGTATATTTAAAAGTCTTCATTCTTACCTGCCCCCAGAGGATATAGCGAATTGCGAAAATGGCATATTTAAGGAGGACAACAAATTGAAGTGCTATATGTTTTGTCTAATGGAGGAAGGGAGTCTTGTGAGTCATGTGTTATTTTGTTTATTTTTCTCTTCACCCTAGTCGTGTGCGCTACACGTAATTTATTTTTTAATTAATTGTTTTACTTGTGGCCCCTATTTGGAGACGTTAATAGGAACGCAGTTGAATAAATTTTATGTTTGTATTTTGAAATTAATTAAGGTTATGAAACTAATATATCTATCTAATACATATATAGATTCTAACTAATAGGGTCACTGCACTCTTCGGCTACGTGAAGAAACTTCAAACAGCATTATAAAATGTTATATTTGTATTTGTATTTGTCGGTGTTTTGCACAATATTTGTGTATTGCTACTTCTAAGGATTTGAAAATGTTACTAGGGGTTACCTTTTTATTAATTACTAGGAAATCGCCCTCGCTTCGCTTCGGGAAAAATAGTAAAAAAAATATAATATAGCCTATATCACCCGGGGATAGTGTAGCTTCCCAACAGTGAAAGAATTTTTCAAATCTCTTCGGTAGTTTCGGAGCCTGTTCAGTGCAAACAATCAAATCTTTCCTCTTTATAATATTAGTACAGATTACCACTACAAAACAACTATAATGTCCTAATTCATATTAATAACTTTGCTTTGGTATTGGCTAATATTGAAACTGTGTTTATTAATATTTTTATGATTGTTTAGGTTGATGAAGACGATAATGTAGACTACGATATGTTGATCAGCCTCATTCCCGAACAGTATACAGACAGAGTGACCAAAATGATGATGCCTTGTAAGCATTTGGGTAAGTATATAATATAATAAATAATCAATTACATAAAAATACATATGACAAGGCGACATAAAAATTGATTGAGACGCATTTCGTAAATAATGTACTTCGTAGACAATGAGCTAGTCTTTGGAAGCTTTCCAAATATGTGTGAAATAATATTAAGTAAATAGTTGAAGAACGTAAAGAAATAAGTTTATAGTTTTTGCTAGATACTTGAAAAAACTGTCGACTATGATAAATAATTTGTTTTAATTTTGGTGTGGAGAGACAATAATACCCGAGTTATTTCAGTAAGTGAAATTTAATAGATTTTAAGTTTTGTTGGTGGTCACCGTCATCTATTATTATTTTTTGATTATAAAAACATCAAAAATCCACAAAAAATATACACCGGAGTTCTCCAGCCAAGACAAACGGCGTAACGTAGTTTTCTCCAGAGTTTTTCTTCGATTTGTCGAGATAAATACTGTATATTCAAGCTAGACTTAGACTTAGCTAGAGTTAGACTTAGCTCTTCATGAGATCTGATATTTTTTTACAGCATATAATGTTAAGAAACTTGTTAGTTTTGGCAACCTATATTTTTGCGGGGATATTTTCTTAACTTTAATCGAGTATTTGTTTCAGATACACCCGATAAAGACAAATGTCAAAAAGTGTTCGATGTCCACAAATGTTCTTATGAAAAAGATCCAGATGTAAGTTCAAACATTTTAACGATATTTATTTTAGGTTATCTATGTGTAAGTCTGTTAAAAAATGTAACCCCATAGAGGATTTACGCGTTTGTGTGTGAGTAAATTAGTTTTTCTAAATGACGAATCAAATTGAACGTTTGAATGAATGAAGAATATAAATACATATGTATTTATTTTTTTGAAGCATGAAAAAAGGAAATGAAATATTCAATAAATCAATAATTAAATTAATAAATCAAAAATTTTATAAGTATATTTTCGAAAATCTTAAGTTGTAAATGACGTTAGAAATTGGAATACGGAATTTAAACCCACCCATTTCTAATTCGGGTTTGACCGAGGTTATTAAACAATTAAATAGCTTTTAAGCTACCTATGTATAGGTAAAATGTTCTTGATTGAAAGATAAATTTTAATTGAATATGTTTAAAAAATAAGTTTTTCTAATTGTTCGCTTTTATTTTCAGTTTTACTTCTTGTTCTAGAAAGCTAAGGGTAGCTGACGTTAGGGGAAGATTATCTATTGTAATAAAATAAGTAACTATAAAATAAAAATATCGTAAATACGTAAAATGGTATTTTTTTGAACAGCCTGTATTTTTAAGTAGTTAGATTTCCTACATGGTAAATTAATGTTCTCCCACTTTCTCGCATCATCGGGTTCCGTACTTAAAACGGAATCCTTATATTTTTGCCATGCCCGTCCGCAACATTGCGCAGAGACCCTGCCTGATCGAGACATAAATTAAAGACAATTAAGTAGCTATATTAAAATAAGAAGTATAGACGTAGAAGTACTTTTGAGACGCAGAATTTTTAATTTATCACAGCAAAATTTAATTTGAATATATATTACGGGGCTATAGTTAATTACAATACAAGAAATAATAGAATTTAATAAAATTGTGGCTATTCTAGTCAGTCGTGGGATTCTCGCGGGATATCGCGTGCTAATATTATCCGTAATAATCCGTACTTGACGGTAGAAAGGAAATACTTGTAAATAACGACGTAATTTGGCGGTAGCCGCAGGCCCACTGCTCGTCTATTTTTTATGAAATCTTTCTCAAGTTTATTCAGGTTTTGAAAGAAGTATAATACTTACTAATAAATTACTTTGCTTCTCGGGAAATAATTTTTTGCAGGAAAAATAAATGAGTTCGAATCTTGTAAAACGTGTAATTGTGATCTTTATTGAAATGAAATTCAAAGGAACTCCGTTAGCAAAGGCAATTTTGAAAATTGAGTTTTCTTTGCTTTCATAACACAGGGTACATACAGACACTTTGAGCCGTCAGGAAGTTGAGATATTTAATTAAGTAATTTTTATTTCTTTGTTTATGTAAAAAAATATTTATGTTAAGATTTCTGGACCTTAAACAGTTGCAAAAGTTGTAAAATAAATTTAGGTAATTATAATACATTTACACAAATCAAATTGTACTTATAGGAACTTTACCGTACAATTCAATCATACGTTTCTTACCCTAGAAACATGTCTTAGACGCGAAATATGTGTGGATTGTTGAATAAATACCTACTAAAATTCTGCAAGTTGCTATATATAAATCGTAATTGGAATGTAGGTGATAAACTTAATTTTTAAAACACTTATAGTAATTAAAACTAAAGGTAACTGTGTTTTTGGATTTGTCCTGGTAACGCAGCTAGGTACTAAGTTTTGTACATACATCGTGAATGTATCTTAGTTTATCTGTAAAATACTCCTTAATAGACTTGAGACACCTTGCGGACACTTCATGAAGAACTCTGTAGTCTGCAGACTTTCTTCATGATGTTTTTAATGCTCATGATGTTTTTTCACCGACACAAGTGATAATACAATTTTATTAGGTAGGAACGGAATTAATTTGGAAATGAGTACTGAATTCGAACTGATTCACGCGAAGGAACTGACGTCCTAATTACTACTGGTTGTAATTATTAAAGAACATAAAATAGGTATTTGCTACATATACCTGCCATAATCCCTGCCCTTGAATAAGCCTTCGTACCAATTATACATTTTAAATAACTTCTGGAAGTTTTTTTGTACCACTTGATAAACGACTAATCTTAGTCTGCTTTACGAACCATAAAACATGCTTTATTACCGACTGTTCGGCTAATGTTCACTGATGTAAGTAGAAAGTGAACTTAAAGATTCACATTACAATAAAAGAGCACGTTATTTAACAGCAAAACGACATTCAAAAGACGGAAAAACCGAGGGTCGGAACATCTGCACATAAAGAGGCAATTTGGAGATTGCCGGGGGCGAACAACCGCCACCGAGAATTGTGCACAAATGTATTCAAAATTAAAAAAAAAACGTAAATATTGCAAAGAAATTCATTGCGGTAAAATAAACAAGAGTGGGTCGTTATAGACTGTAGACGTAGCGTTCTCGGTGAGACAGCGTCGAGGGCTGACGCATTGTTCAGTTACTGCCGCCGAACCGGTCGGTGCCTTCACCGAACTTACCTCGTTTGAAGTTTTGGTCCATAGTTCTCACTAGCTCATGTTATTTTAAACAGGTAGCCTACCCTTTGTTGTTCCTCTGTGAAACATAAATGCTTTTAGTTGAAAAGTTTTACTTTTAGTATTCTTCGTTCTCTTTTTTACAATTGTATTCCGGTTAACAAGGAGAAAATGCTGCGAGCATAACTTGCTCTGCTGGCTTTAGTTGCTAGCTTAGTTTTTTTGAGTTGGACTTCAGTGTTGAAGTACAGAAGTTCCATTAAGAGCTTCATATTTTTAATAATGACTTTTCACGTAGCATATTTATTCAAATCATATGAAACGTAGCCACGTAACTTAACACTTAACACTATTTGGCAGCGCTTTTAAGGATTTCCACGAATGTTATCAATTATTTGAGATTCAAGCCCACGTATGCGGCAATAATTTTAATGATGATGTTTTGATTTCATAACCATATTTGTAGTATTCCGTGCGTGCAGTATTCCGCTTCATTATTTTTAAAAATTTCCTAGTATAAACACAGACTGTATTACGGAATAGGTATATCGTAACTACCTATATGAAGCGCTCATAGCCCTGCGGCTTGCGTCGATCTCAAGTGATCGGCAAAGTTAAGCAACAGCGGGCGCGCGGTAGTTGGATAGGTGACCGCTAGTGGCAAAAATTCTTGAGCGTTTCCGTGCTTCGAAGGGCACGTAAAGCCGTCGGTCCCGGTTGTTATCATAAGATAGGTAACAGTCGTTAAGCCATGTCGGAGGCCCTTGGGCGGTTTGAAAACTTCCCAGCCTCGGGTTGGCCACTAACCACTCCAACAATCCGCACTGTAGCAGCGTGGTGGAGTATGCTCTAGGCCTCCTCAAGAGGAGAGACCCGTGCCCAGTAGTGGGCACCTATATCAGAACAACAACTATGTCACCAATATTTTAAAAAATTACAATAGCTCTAGAGCATTACAAGCACATTTAAGTGAATTAACTGAACACTGCGGAGATCGAAATTTGGCGCGAACTTACCTAACGACGACGGCGAGGTCGCTGCGGCGGCGCGGACGTGCACGCTAACCACGTCGCATCCACCGACAGTACGGTTTTAACCTTTAACAAACTATAAAGTCATACCAACAGCATTAAGTACGGTTTTAACAAAGTCATACCAACAGCATTATGGTTACGGCAAATAATTGTTTGTCGAATCATAAATTATATCATCGTTATTCGTGCGATGATTCTTATTTCTTACTTACTATGTTATGACTAGATTATGAGAATAATTTCTCACTATTGTCGAAACAAGTGACAATTAATAAAATTTATGTTATCTACATGTTGGTATATAAGTATACCAATACTTATTGATATTCTGATCTTAAGCAATTAGTAGGAGGACCATAACCAAAATTTTGACGCTAGTTTAATATCAAAACTGTAATAATAATGATTATTATCTGTTCAGCGGGCTTTATTTCTACGAACTAACTCCTATACACATCTAATAACCTTTCCACTAAACGAGTACGTTTACAGAAGTAAGCTTGTAAACTTTACTGGAAAGGTATTGTAAAGGTCACCGATCAATAAATAAGGTTAATAATAAGCTCATTAAAGATCAATATAACTTCATGGCAATCAGTTCTGTAATTTCTTTGGTCTTTTTAAAAGAAACGTACATTTACTCATAATATTTTGAGAACTTTACAAGAATTGGAAATACAACAACCGGAAATTTTACAATTGGAAATTTTACAAAAATTAGAAATTCCTCAAAAATTGGAAATAAAAAATAAATTTCTTTACATTCGATGGTGTCGAGAAAATTGGTAAAGAGTGAGTAAGCTGGCTAGGCTGCGGATGTTGCAATTTGGCGCTGCGCCGGCGTAACGACGTGCAGTTGGCGGCGGGCGTGGCACGTGCGTCGCCGGCTCGCGGTCAGCTCAAGCAGCTCATCAAGCTGTGGCTTCATGGGCTTCAATAAGCTCAGCTATAAATAAAATCGGGCCTGCATTTCTGCAGCCCAATTTGAAATAGAATTCAATAAATTTAGTCTACCTCCAATTTATATTTTGTGTATTTTTACGTCATGTGTCGTCATTGCTCGTTGTAGATTAGAGACAGTAACGTGCCATGTAAGTATATTAGTAAAATTGAAACTACACAGTAGAAAAATTCAAGAACTTTATAGAAATTACAGTGTGAAAATCAAGGTAATTAAATTAATCATGTGATCAGATTAATGGAATTTAAATGCGTAAACTCGATTCATTATTTACTTATCTTGATTAATTTAAATGTGTGTCTGGGATACGTAAAGTGAATACGTTTAACAAAATGTACCTATTACGTTATTTAGTTAAGGTTTAACTGCAGAACAATCATCTATCATTCATTTTTCATTAAATTCCTGTCTATGGTGACACATATTACAATACTTATGATAATACATCTATTTATAGTGAACAATGTATTATTACAAGTACCTAAGTTGATCTACACTCAAACAGGATTACTATATTATATAATTTTTCCAAAATTGTAATGTTGTTTTCTGCCAATATAAAGGATGTTTGTTTTTAATTCCTGTCTCTGTGTGGTATTTGTATTATTGCCTTGAGAGTTACATTATATTTCGTGTGTTAAAAAATATAAAATACAAGTTCTTATTTGTTAACACAAGGAATTAGTTTTTAGAGGGAGGAAAGGATAACGGTAAATATTTGTATTGTATAAATATACATCTCTACATTTTCTATGACTTTTCGAGCCGTACGAGACACAATTTATATGTAAATAGGAAAGCGAGATCTCAATATGGAGTTCTATGAGAAGCAAGTGTCCAACACTATGCAACCTTGCTGAGTTCACTTCATACCTACAATGTTAATAACTTACCCCGTACAATATATTTTTAAAACGAGTTTTTTTAACTGAACCCATATACAACTATAGCTGTTAATTAATGCAAAGATTTCTCGTACGGTCTCTAAAAATTGCATGTGTTGTAACCTCTTTTGGAGCCAAAATTGAGCGCAGTATCATCAGTATAATATGAGTTCATGATTATTAGAGAATAATATTGACATCGGATAAAGCACTGTGTAAAATGTAAACTTCATCAGTCAAACTATATAAGTAGAACAATCAGATGTTTTATCAAACTCATATTTTTTTAAGTGAAGATAATTAGAGATTAATTATAACACAGAAGACAATAGTACATAATAGTATATGTACATGAATTGTGTAAGAAAATAATAACGCAATTTTTTTTTATCAAGGAATCTAATTAATAGTGAATAATTTCAAAGTATTATGAACAATTAAATAGTATACTATGTTGTATGAATGCTCAACTACAACTAAATGAATTAAACCATTATTCATTGTTCGTAGGTACCTAAAACTTCTGTAGCTGTCTCTTAGTGCAATCTTTTCAGCATGTGAGGACACAATTTATATGTAAATACGAGGAGCGAGTTGGTGCTACGAAGTGCTACGGAAAGTGCTCTACGATATCGGTATTCTCTGGACCTTCTTTTGAATTATACGCCTCTACGACTTTACGTAGAACATAATTTGAATAAATTAACTGTAAAGGTTCATATTTAAAAACAAATATTTAAATACGTAAGGAAGGTTCTTTTTAATTTATTAAACAAAATTTTTTATTTTAATAAACTAATATTATTAATATTTTAATAAAGTAATATTTATTAAACTAAATTCTTAAAAAACTAAATTCGAAACCAGAGTATACTTACAATGCAAGCATTGTCGTAAAAACGTATCAATGTATAAAATTTTACATGAAATTGATTTAACCGAATGATAGATTTTAAATTTCAAATCCCTAGTATAACAGGGAGTATGTACAATTCAACTCATCTATATTTCAATGAATATACTAACCAAAATACTGAAATTGTTGACAAAGTAAACTATTGTAAACTACAATGAAGATGCGAACGACATTGTAAATTAGTTATTAATTAGTGCTAATCTAGAAATTTAGTGCTGGCTTAATAAAGGCTCAAAATGTATTACAAAGAACAGTTACGAAATTGTCTAAAATAAAGGATTAAACTTTGCATGTAGCAGTTTCAGATATATAGGTTGTGCTAAGAATACTCACCGTAAGTACAAACAAATAAATTAAATTATCAACGTCAACGAAATTAATGAAGAGTGCTACGATTTTTTTCCTAATAATCATTTTACTGAGGTAATTAGACAGAAGTTTTGACTGAAAAATATGGCACACATTAGTCCTAATTATAAAAAAATCTATTTTCGGATTTTTCCTGCTTTTCCTTTACTTTACACTTCCGCCATAGACAGTCTACGATTTCTCCTATTTCACTTATTTATGCCACAAACCGGAAACTTCGTTTCATTACGACATCCACGACCATATCTTATGATTGCGTTGACTTAGAAGCTTGATTTTTTTACAACTCTAAAGGACTGCAGTCTTAAGTATTGAACATTAGTTTCAACTTGATACCTCCACTCGTTCTTGAGAAAAAGGGGGATAACAAACGGAATCCTTAAGGATCAGTTATCCGTCTGTAATGAATGAATGTGAATGTAGCTTTTCATTGCTTTAAGTTTTCTTTGTTTTAACATGAAAATACGGACATTACTTAATCATATCACCAAAATACGTAGACACTTGATTGGATCCTACCTGCACAAACCAATTATGACGTTTCTGTAATCTGTTCACTAACACGAAACAATATATTGGTATAGAGCACGTTCGTGAAACAAGCCAATTATCCAAACAAATTGAGTTAGCTCCCGCCCCGCGCCGACGCAGCCGTCACCCGCGTCATAGTTCCTTTCAAAATGCGTGTTGTGCTACTTCGGAAAGGTGTTTGTTTCGGAGGCGCGCCACAAAATGAATATTGATGACTTCATGGGGGCCGGAGATGATTTGCTGAAAAATTGGCTTCATTTCATCGTTTTATTGCTGAACCGCTGCGAACCGACTGTGATGAAGACTAATATACATTTTAATTTTATTTAGTAACGATAAAAGATGAATTTATGAGCGCCATTAACGTGTGCGTTCAATTAAATTTGGAACGAGCTTTCGATTTGTTTGTTGTGGCGTCATCCTTACTGAAGTTATGGTTAAACAGTGCCTACTATGTAAGTGAAGTTTATTACATATACTAGTAAATGCATTCGCTTTGCTTTGCTAAGCCCACCCTCGAATAAAATGTATGGCCGATATTCTTAAAATTGACAAAACTTTTTAGGGTTCCAAATTAAAATCGGAACCCTTATAGTTTCGTCATGTCCGTCCGTCCGACTGTCCGTCTGTTCGTCTGTCCATCCGTCCGTCCTTCTGTCCGAAGCAAAGCGCCAAGACCTTTAGTGCTAGAAAGCTGTAATTTAGCATGGATATACATATATTTATTAAAACTCCAGAATCGTAGAATAAAATATCGAAAGAATTTTTTCAGGGTACTTCCCCTACAGCCTACAGATAACGTGAGGATGATTTTTTTATTCGTCGCATACCCTATAGTGTGGGTTACATGATGAATTTACAAGAAAAACTATCACGGCTATGTTAGCATGGGATTTATTGAGTTAATAAATATCCCTAGTAAAAGTTTTTTTTAAATATCCTCCGTGTACAGACATCAAGCAGTTACAATTTTATTACAGGTATTGATGACCTAATTGATTGAGGACTTTTATCACATGTGAGATATTTATTTGAAAGATAAATAAACACATAAATTACATTTGAGTAGCTCTGCTGACTGTACGTTAAATATAATTATATATTTTTTCGCAAAGAAAACCCTTTTATTACTATAGTTAGTGACGTCCCACAAATCAAAGGGACCCGGGTTCGATTTCCTGCCGGAACAGCCCCTTGCGTCCTTAGGTCGCCTCTGTGTTGTTTGAATCGTGTGATCATCATACTTATATATGTATATGGAAGAGAATATGAGCGTTGTACCCATGACAGTAAACATAAGCAGCTAGGTAGGTGCTGTGATAAAATTATACGGCACCATTGAAGTATAATGTCATAGAACAGACATCTAGCGGTTCTATACGCTAGTAATAATACTTCAATGTACGGCACACATGTAAATATGTATTAAAATAAACTTTTGGTAGGAACGTAGGAGTACATCATAGAAGGGTGTCATCTTGTTGAGCTGTCTGACCGGAAGATACAATTTATATGCAAATTGAACACAAGATACAAGCCACTGATACGAACACCAGTCCCGACGCATCCGACTTGTATTAACACTACTGAAATTACTTTCGCATACAGAATCCTTGCAACGTTCACAGATTTGTTTATATCAGAATGTTATTTTTCTATCAGATATTTTTGCACATCTAACTTCTCTATTTGGATCACAATTAGGATCAAGGTTTTTATCTCTTAGATGATATAGTTATAAGCAACAGTCTAGTAGTTAACTCAATATATTTATGTATTTTCCACATGACTAACATTTGATACCCTAAGGTCATGAGGGCAAGTGACCAGGACTTTCCCTGTGTATCCATAATACAAAGGCCGTAATAATAACAATAATTCCACATAACCATTTTCTGACACTACAAAATTGAAACTTTTATTAGGTAGGGTAAGCAGTAGTAACCCTGGCCCCCCTCCAATTAATCGGCCCCTCAATTTAAAATCCATTTATTAAAAGTTGTAATGGTTTACGAGACATGAAAAAATATTTTTATTTTTCTGTGTGTACAAAACTCCAAAATGTAATCAGAAGTTTTAAACTTAGCAGCTAGCAAAACTTAAAAAAAAATAATTTTGGCGCGCTTGCATCTAAAGAGGTGTTGTGCTGTGAAATCTGATAAGAAGTAAGTATTTTACAAGTAGATTTTCTATTTATCTATGTATTAATATTGTGTGATTTCTATTCCCATGTATTAATAAACATTATATTTTCGTTAATATATCGTGATTGGTGGAGAATTATTCAAAATAACGTAAAAATAGGTATGCTGATATTAGTATCCATAGCATATATGAAAGATCAATTGATTGGCATACGGACGAATTATTGTACTTAGTGATTTAATGCTGTAACTAGATGATTGGCCATGCTATTCATTAGGTATACTTTTTACTGATGCCAATATTTATACCGAGATATCTGCGAAATTGTAGTGATATAGGTACCAATGTTGATTCTAAAATAACTAAATTCAACATCTTTTCATCATACTGACCGATGTTTGTTCGTGATAATCTCAAAAAAAATACGGATTTCAGTAAAGTTTTCACTGATGTATTGCACGTATTAAGTTTAGTGTAACAAGTGTTTGTTTTATTAAAGATGTGTAAATCTAAAGAATCCCATGTTAATATGTTTTTGAGTATGGGCAGTGCGAGTATTAGGTATGGCATAAGCTATAGACTAATTTTTATAAATTACAAAGAAAATTCGAGTAAACAATTAAGAACGGCGGCGCCTCGGCAGCGTTGGCGGCGGCAGAAGGCATTTCGCGGCTTTCCCGCGTTTTTTAATTTCTTCAACATCCTTCTAATTTAACTAATTTGGCTCAAACGCGGTTTAAATAATCATGGAGCCTGTCTCTGGGTCATACAATGTTTGTGATTAATTTCTTATTTCATACTTTAATTTTCGTACGTTTAAATTTTCAAATGTACACCATTGACTCTATACTTCATGTATAGAGTGTACATCATGCATAGAGTCAATGGTGCACTTAGGTAAGTTTTATTTAATTTTGTTTATTGGTCGACATACATACAGAATAGTCATTTTTGAAGTTGGCTAATAACATCAAAAACAAGAAAGAAATACAAACAAAAGCGTATAACTTTATTTTTTCCCTTAGTAGTGACCTATTTTTTATTGTAAACCAACCTAACTTCCTATTAATAAGAATTCGATACACAAAAAACAGATCCTGCACATCACTAACGTTAATTTTTATAAAGATATTTCGTAATTTGTATTAATTTGTATAAAGATTGGCCCCTACATGGTATAAACATTGGCCGGGCCAATAAACTCAAAGTACAATAAATGGCATGCCAATCTTTATACTTTGGGTATGCCAATCACTATACACCAAGGGCCAGGGATTGTACTTTTGACCCATTTTTTATATTCATTGCAATAAAATTATGAATTTAATAAAAAAATATTAAAGTTGTGATTTATCTACGTTATCAGTTTCCTAATGAACAGCTTAACATAAAATGTTTTAGGAATTGGAACCTTATTTCGTGAAAAAAAATTGTCAAAGTCGATGATCACCTTAAAGGGCCAATGATTGTACTGCTTACCCTAATTGATTCTAGAAGGTAGATGATGCTAGCTATACAGGGTAATAACCCTACCACCATGGATGGGTACCGTGCTGTCGTCTGGATTATACTGGGTAGTGCAGATCCCTGCGCCTTTTAACAAGAGGGGCGTAACATGACCAATACTTCGTCTGTTATTCAGTGTCAAGAATTAGAACTCAGTTAGTAGGGTAGGGATACTATGGTATAAATGAATATAGTAATGATAAGGACACCTGGAAATTAGTGCCACATCCAGTTCCGCGTAGGTAAGACCACATTATGTAACCTTTCATTATTTTAAAAGATGTGCAGAGGAGTTTCTTTAGGTTTTTCTTCTCTTCCACGACAAAGCATCTTTCCGAAAAGCTAAAAAATGACGTGCATAAGTGTATTAGTGATACCTATATGAATAAATTATTTTGAATTTGAATTTGAAAAGAATGAACAGCCTCGAACAGTCCAAAAAATAATTGTTCAGTAACCTTGGTTATGTACAAGAACCTACTTATTACAACAATTAGCCTAAGGAAGGAAAAGTATTTCATTTCTTTGTGAAATTAAACTGCAAAAGAAATATTTGCCTTCTGCTGAGCTCAATTCAACGCTGAAACCACGTTCTGTTTATTTAAATTTTTCCTCTACTTTCTCCGCTTCTGAGGAAAATAACGATAGGTGTATACTCAGGTTAGCGAGTGCCTTGCGGCAACTAGAAGATTGCCCGGCGTTTATTAAAGGGCTTCTTTTGCTTCTTTAAGACAAATTTTACTAAGATTGTGGCTAAATGTCGATTTACTACTATTTTTCTATATTTTAAGTTTATTCTTTGCTAGAATAAAGTTAAGAATGTTATATGAGTCACGTGTCCGGTTACAGTGATTGCATCTTCATTCAAGAGTCACGCTGACCAAATGGTCTTCGTCGAGAGTATTGTCGTTTTGGACAAGGCATATGGAATTATACAAAGTATGTAACGATGTCATCTATATGCGAGTATGTTTGTTTGTATAATTAACTACGAATTATAATAACTATTATATAAACATGGTTTTTGCAGAAAAAACTAAAATGCAGAAGCGTATTTCAGCGACATCTACCAAATAATCTTGAGTACCTACATACGTGGTGGAAAATTAAAAAGTTTTGTTACATTTATCCATGTCCAGATACAGAAGAAATCAAGGTAAAATATAAGGTATAAAAAAGGTGATTGGAATTGCCGTATTGGTGTACTTTACAATAGTTTCTAAAAATACGATAATTTCTGAATTATGTTTATGAAATAGCTAAATGAATGAGACTGTGGCGTTCAGATATTATATATGTCGCTAAACTAAGGATTCTATTTAAATGATAACACTTAGTTTACAAGTTAACATGCAGAGACGATTCCCGCTATTCCCAGTGACATACATCTCGCTTGACAGCCAGTGTCACCGAGAGACGTCACTCTCAATACGTCACACCTCTCCCTTTTTATTTAATTTACTTTTGTTTTACGTCAATTACTTAATTCGTTAGAATTTATTTATTCCGTTCAGCTGAATAAAACTACTTTCTCATTCCAACACCGAAGTTTGCAAATTGATGAACTCTTACATTATTTTGGATACTTTTTATACTTTACTTCTTTTCGTCTATAAGTTTACATTATGACGTTGTTATTTTTCTTTGTTCCCTCATCTCATCTCCTTTTCTTTTTTTTTTTTTGGCAATATGTTTCGGCATTGACACTTCATGTGAGCATAGGTGACTCGAGGTAAGTAACATTATTTTATTATATTCCGCATTGGAGTAGACCTGAAACAGTTGAAATCACAAACGAGAAAATATTTCCTAATTCGGTGCTAATCTGACGCATAACATGTTTTGTCTACTGACAATTAGTATTAGCATCCGTAGTTAGGGTTCAGTTTTTTTTTATAATTATATATATTTTTTTTATATATTCCAAGTCATTTTTAAAACCTTAAGAAAATGTGGACCTGAAAATGTAAAATCATTATTAAGGTATACTGTTGTTAATACTATTACACAGAAGTAATAATAGTATTTATAATAAGTACAGAAGGTGAACTCCACAAAATCATTCCAAATAGCGACTCTAGCTCTATCGCAATAAAGTGTAATTCAGGTCGCACAACGCTAATCAAACGCGTAATGAGTTGCCTCCCTTTCTAAACTATCGCTTATCTTCTCTGGCAATGTCAGGGTTGTCTTTTTTGAAAGAATAAAATTAATCTGAAAGTTTAGTTTAGACATTATGTGTTATATTTAATATGTGTCATAGATTACGAACGTATGACAGCCATTATGAATTTTCTGCATTAGCCAGACATGTCGAACGCGGCATGTACTTGTAACGACATAGCCAAAAGGCGGAGTGCGCTAGGCCTGCTATTACCAACGTCTAAAGCAACGTTGATATACCATTACCACTTTATTCACCATCTGATCTTCGACACATGCATGTCAGTGATGCTCATCTGATAATTATTGTTGATAAGTAAACATTGACAAGGCAAGGCATTACTTCATGAATCTTTTGTTTCCTTGACGGTAGTGAAGCGATTCATCTTAACTCTCACGTTTATTGTTTATAGAGTTAACAGATTACATAACCAATATCATTCAGGCTGATTTTACTGTGGAAAAGGAAATAAGTTACACATGGAACAACTGTGACAGAAAAAAGTAAAATATCATAATCCTTTAATAATTTAGTCGTCGCATTCTTCGTGAATTAGGATCATCATTGTAGGTAGCCATTTCATCGATTAGAACTCCTCAAATAAAAATCGATTATTTTATTTAACGGTATTGAGATATTTAGTACTTCTCATGTACATATTTTGTTTCGTTCCTGGACATCATTTTCATGCTTCCAAATGTGTACATAAATGTAATTAATTTGTTATTATCTGAAACTGAACATACTAAAACAAAAATAATTATTTTCAGGGCCAGTGCCCTTTGCGATTTAAATGAAATTATAGACTTTCCTTCTTCCAAAATTAGAGCTGTGTACATTAATATAATTAATTCATTATTATCTGAACTGAACATACTGAAACAAAAATAATTATTTTCAGGGCCAGTGCCCTTTGCGATTTATATGAAATTATAGACCTCGTTTCCCACCTCTTTCATCGTAACTCATCGGCGTCGCCACGCCGGTGCCTCACTTTTTCAAGCGTAGGCTAAAGTTAGTGTTTGCAGTATCTTTATCTGTAAACAAATAGTATTATAGTCTGTAGTGGGTTCCGGAGGCCTCACTTTTGACCGCTGTCAATAAATTAATGGTTCCAGTTCAAAATATCAATTTCTCTATCACTTCTTCCAGATTCTCTGTTCTTGTTGTCTTGATGTACAATAATTTTTTATTACCATTAAAGGTGTCAGTTTACTACTATTTAGCTCTTTATTAATAGGCCTTGTTGTTAGTACCGATCAACCGAGTCAATCTAATAGTTACATCTACAATAATAGACATCCTCATTATTACCTGACTGACCATGTTGTCTACTACTTGTCTTTATGGCAGATATTCTTGTTAGTGCCGACCAACCAATGTTGTCTATTACTTGTCTTTGATGGCAGACATTCTTGTTAGTACCGACCAACCGAGTCAATCTAATAGTTACATCTACAATAATAGACATCCTCATTATTACCTGACTGACAGGGTTGTCTACTACTTGTCTGTGATGGCAGACATTCTTGTTAGTACCGATCAACCAATGTTGTCTACTACTTGTCTTTATGGCAGACATTCTTGTTAGTGCCAACCAACCAATGTTGTCTATTACTTGTCTTTGATGGCAGACATTCTTGTTAGTACCGATCAACCAATGTTGTCTACTATTTGTCTTTGATGGCAGAAATTCTTGTTAGTACCGACCAACCGAGTCAATCTAATAGTTACATCTACAATAATAGACATCCTCATTATTACCTGACTGACAGGGTTGTCTACTACTTGTCTGTGATGGCAGACATTCTTGTTAGTACCGATCAACCAATGTTGTCTACTACTGGCCTCAACTACAACAGAGGCGTTTTGTTAGCACCGCCCATTTTTAGTGGACTACTACTCATGACGCCATTTTTTGTATTAACAAATTCAGATTTGCTAGGAGTATCAATGACATTATATATTCATAGATTAATTTGCTTTACCAAATATATATTTTTAGTTCAATACATCCCAAGGGAATTATTCCGGGATAATGTAATACCCCAAGACAGTGTCTGTCTTTGAGCCAAGTCTCCTCTCCATCCGCATAACCTCCAGCGCGATGGTAATACAAACATTCAAACAGTATTTTGTCACTGCTCAGTCAGTGTCAGTCTTTTGTCATTGATGTGTTTATCATTTGGTAATACTTCCTGTACTCTATAATTTAATTCCAATATCAGCTGACAAAGAAACAGGCAAATCATAACTTGGTCTGACATGGTTGCTGTGATATTTGCTTCCACCGGTAATCTAAGTCGGTACCGCTTGCTTCACAGGGAAGCTCACTACCAACACGGTAACAGGAATATCTCACACATTATTGATTTTTCGAGTCCCAAACATATTTGAAACTGGTATCGTATCACCCAACAGACGTTGCTCTGTTTAAATTCCAATTATGTATTTCACTTTTCCTTTAGTAGGTATATTATGTTCACTACATTCAATAACTCTTAGGATTCTCAGTTGGGTAGTGTACTCCATGCCTTACTTTTAAGTTTTAGCTATTTCAGGATCCCAACATCTTTAACAGTTTAGCTGAACCCTTAGTATTCCACATCGGGTACTCAAGATCTCAAATTTTATATATCGAGAGTGTGCATCATACACTCGTGATGTGTTAATATGTATTTATCATAATATACATTAGACATGGGTCGGTACGCGTTTTCGTAATACCGTAACTATGTATTGGTATTGTTGCCGATAAAGGGTTTTAAAACTGTTTATTTTAATAACCATTTATTGAAACGTTCACTCGTTACGAATCTATATCTGTTATTATAATATTTTGGTATCTATTTCTATATTTTTTTAATATTAAAACCAACTTCTATAAGTCCTTAAGCTAATTACTATAGTTATTGCAATAGGAATAAAGGTGATATCCTGTTGCATTTAAAATATTAAAAAGCATGTATAAATATTATTCACTGTTTGGTTTGGTTCCTGCTCAGTCTCGCTCTCTCCTCTTACTCTTCTACTCTCCTCTCGCTCTAACATAGGTGTCTTATTGTGTCACGTTCGTATTATTTCGGCAGCGCTTGAGTCTGTCCCTCGGGCGTAATCGGAATACCTGACCTCGCAATACCTTGTATTCACGAATAAATGGTTTCTCTCAATAAACAGTTTTTTGAAGCACCAGATACCGTATTTGTGGTGTTATATAAATAAATAGTTTTTTGAAACTATTTATAGTTTTTACTGCCCATGTCTAATACACATTACACTGATAGCTTCCTCTATTTGAGCGCTCCATTACTTCTACAGTTTAGCAATTACATTCAGTAGTGTGTGTGTGAACACTAGATACTCCACATTAGCAAGTCCAGAACTTTACTAGTCCAGACCTATTTTTGTGTAACAACCAACTTTGAACCATCCCAAATATTTAAATATAAAATATTCAAATAGGTTCAATCAACCATTTCCATTTTTTTTTTCAATTAAGGTATAAATCATAAAAAGTTTATTTGTCACAATTTCCCAATAATACTGCAATCATAGATTTATTTATGGAAAATAACATACAGTCGCTAGCGTGATCCACAAAGTTGGTCAACGCCATTTATTAACATTATCGTAGTTTCAACCTGATATCTAAGGTTATAATAACAAAATAATGATGTCACATAACCATAATTATGGAGTGAGGGAAATATTATTCACCCTCTTAATTTTGTTAACTGAACTGTTACTGTTTTGTTACATGAACTGTTACTCGGTTACCAATGTTAAGATTGCCAAGCCTTTGTTAACTGAACTGTTACTGTTTTGTTACATGAACTGTTACTCGGTTACCAATGTTAAGATTGCCAAGCCTACTGTTCATGGATCTCATTATTCCCAATCATGTCATGTTTTCAGTAATGTTTCAATTTATTTCTGCTATTTTTGTTATCTTGACTATACAGAGACAACAACAATATATAATTAAACATGTGTATTTTCAGTCATAAATCAGCTCTTATATTGTGGTGACTGCTTTTCCAATAGATGTTGTTATGTACCTACATATTATTTATTTGTTTATTTATTTATTTATTATTACTATTTATTCATGAATTATGAATTTTGTTTCTTGTTGATCAGTACAAGTAGATATGTTGCTTGCTAACATATCACCATAATTTTAATGTTCTATTTTATATACATAGTTAAATTTTTCATATTATGTCACTAACAGTCTGTGATCCAAAAATTAATCGTATTCTAGCAGTACAATTCTAACACTGCAAAATATTCCTTTTTAACAAGGTTCAGAAGTCACCATGACATACAACATTCATTTGAATGGAGAATAATAAATAAGGAGACTATTTATAACACTGTAAAATTTTATTTTAAATTGTGCTATTAATAATAATACCAACACATGTCCAGTTATATTTTTGAAGTCAGTATTATTACTTGTTTAACCTTGCAGGTAAACTTTGTTTAAATATGTGTTAGTTGAACACCAATAGATTTGCTGACAAATACATAATAACAATAAATACCTCCGTCTCACTTTATTTATCTTTGCAGATTATTATCAATGTGTAATAAGTATGTAGTTTCCCTGGAAACCTATGTCATACCTGATGATTTATATATGATAGGAGAGTGACAGGTAATATTTTCACATTTCCTACAATACGAGGACTGATTATGTTAAATCACTCGTACTGAAGTTATTCAATTACATAGATTATACTTTTGTTGAATCTTTGTTTTTTTCTCAGAGACGTGTTCCCTTATTTATGAAGTTTTTGTTTTTCAGTAGCAATATCTCACAATTTTTTCGGTAAATCAATAAAAATAATTAATATGATTCCAGTGTGACCTTACCTCACAATTGAAGATGTCATTTGATAAATTAACCAGGTAAACAGGTACTGGTTGTACCTGTATGGTTGTACTGGTTGTAGCATGAATAATATTTATTTATCTTTTCGATTGACAATGTATGGTTGAAAGAACTTACCATGATTCAGGCGTAGAATATACATGTTCCATAGGTAAGTTGTGCTATCGTTTGTTTTCAAGCAAGTCTTCGATATTGGATCACTACTCACTTGTTCACAATCGAAGATTAATTATTATCAATTTATGGAATTTTTAGGTTAATATTGGCACCACGCGTAGATGCGGTTTCCCCGTGAAAGATCTGAAAGCCACCGTTTTTTCTTCTTCTTTTTTCTTTTATCCTCGTCGCCATTTGTGGCGTTCAGATATTATATATGTCGCTAAACTAAGGATTCTATTTAAATGATAACACTCAGTTTACAAGTTAACATGCAGAGACGATTCCCGCTATTCCCAGTGACATACATCTCGCTTGACAGCCAGTGTCACCGAGAGACGTCACTCTCAATACGTCACAGAGACTTTAATTATATTTCAAAATTCAAAATTAATAAATACTAAGGCACAATCAAGTGATCGATACTAACTCTAATAGTAGGTACGATATTAAAAACGTAAAATATGCTCTTACTCCTTTGCGCGTAAGCGTTTTTAAGCTAGGTGTATATGCCTGTACAATGATGCATGTGTCAATCCTCGAAAGTGAGAAATTTGCGTAACGAATTTGAACATTGCCGCATCCATTCTAGCCACGACTTACCCAGTTTCGTTTTCACAGCGGAGCGACCGCTGGCTAAGCCAATTAGTGTCCACTTGGGTAAACACCGGCTCGTTAGCGGACTTGTGTGTTTTATTCAATTCAATTTGCCAACTTCACCGCTACTTATTGATAGAACTCGCCTTTCTTTTTCCACTTTTTATTTGCTGAGATGCCGCCTGCTTTGTAATAGTTTCTCAGCTGTGATTAAAGTTCAAAGATTCACTTGTGTAAAACAAGTCAACGGTTTCGTCGGTTTCTAATGAAGGTGAATTTTTTTTTAATTACTAATAACTTGACCTTCGACGTAGCCTAAGAAATTTAGGTATTTTAATAAGTAAATTAGGCATGTGAATTTATAATCAAATTTATTACTACAATTTCTAAGAGATCATTTTCAGGGATTTTTTTTCATGAAAGTTAATAATATATGTTCAAACATTATAGCAAGAGTTTATATTTTGTTTATGATTTAGTAAAAATATAACGATATAGAAGTTACAAATTATATTATATGTAATCAAACGTAAAACAGAGATTCAAGTAACAGACAACAACTCCTTTGCAGTTATCACTTTGTTTATTTCTTAGTAAAAAAACACCTGTATAATAATTTACACTTATTCACTAATTTTACTTAAATAAATGTTACGTAAAATTTCAATACCTTGCTGAAATTGTTCCCAGCACGGAACAGAAGGCGTTCATTAAGCGAGAACACTCCTGAATGGCTGTAACAGTAACCTTTATGAGGGATGTTTGTTCACCGCAAGAATTGCCGCGGTTAACTTAACAATTTCAGATAATGGTCATAGCACACATATCAACTCGTAAACGGAACGTAAACGTATCAACTCTTGCATGTCAGTATTCTTTGTATGAAACTCCCTACTGTAAAGCACACTTATCGGATCCGTAACGTAATCGCCTCGCCTCGAGACAAGCTCACGAACCGCGGTACGGTGCGTGGACGACTTGCCGTACCCGCGCTTACGTCTCACCGTACGCTATCCGTCGACTTTCCGTTTCCTCGTACACGCCCCGCGCCGCGGCGTTGCGGCTACCGCTGCGTCGGCGAACTGCTGTCATTCATTCCGTCAACCAGCGGCCGGCGAGCCGTAAGCGCGGCGTCGCCTAGCCGTAAGCGCGGCGTCGCCTAGCCGTAGCCGAGCTTACGTTAGGTTGACGGCGAGGCGATCCGGTGCCGATCCCTTTCCGAGTTGATATGTGCGCTACGACCATTAACCGACTCAGCCACCTAGGGCAGAAAATTAAGACAACGTTTTCTTAGTTTCAAACAACTTCTCTTTACTGTTAAGTTTAAACTTTTCTACAGAATTTTGGTACCTTTTAGGTAAAAATGGGCGACGGTGGTCGATAGGTGGCTTGTCCTTTGTCGATTGGTTGGAAAGTATAAAGCTAAATAATAAAGTACGTAATAATAAGTAGTAATAATAATAAGTAATAATAAGTGCTCCATAACTGTTCAATATTTAGAATTTATGCAATAACTTAAGTAAAGTAATCGAACATCTGTTTGTACGTCAATTGCGAAGTGTCGGCCACGCGGTAATCTCGCGCGTGACTTGCAAGCGGGATGCGCGGGCTTATTCCGTTTGTGTGGCCGGTGCGGCGCACAGTGGGACGAAAATCGGGTTTCATAGACTTAGGATTTTTATGTTAAAATTTGTTTGTTTCCTGTCGCAAACTGACGTAGAACCTCTTTAGAAGCCACAACATTATCATATTTATGCACCGCAGGCGACTATAACGCGAAAAAAAATTTTTTTAATTAAATTTGTATGGAACACAACAGAAAAACCGATTTTATTCGAGACTGAGGAGAGTGCCCCTAATTCCCTCTGGTACGATTATTGCCACTATTTTTCTCTATTTTTTGACATATCGCACGTTGCGCGCACTCGATAGACTTTGGGTGAAAAAAAATGAAATATATTTTTTTATTTTTTTTCACATTGTGCACGTTATTTTCTATGCTTAAGGGCCTTCAAGGCCCTATGTGGTACTTAACACGTTGTCTAAAACGAGCTACTGCAATGCCTAACCTATTTAATAACAGTTTACCGACTAACCTGCCCTTGTATAATAGGTTACATGGTTATTTAATCAGTTACTAATGACGATCCCTGTGTTCATCAATTTAGTCAATGAGCTCGACTTAATGTTGTCAGTACTCGGCTCATTATTGTTACTATTTTAATTATTATTGTACCTACTTATCAACCATTATCTTATAGTTCCAATTACTTTATGATGGGCATTACCTTACAAATCCCATTGCTTTTTAAGGTTTAAAATTAATTACCTACAAAACTACAAATGGTCCTACTTATATAATCTACAAGTTACTCACTAGGTAAATTACTACAACAGGCTAAATTATGTATGGTTATTTAAAGTTGGTCCCAAAAAGTTAAGATATAAAAGCTAAGGACCGTAGTAACAACACAAGTGACTATGTTAGAAAAAAAAATAAACACATTGATACAACTACCCATCCATTTCGTATTCTGAATCGCTATCTGTTTGAGGATCAATGTTAACTACATCGAAAAATTATATTTCAATATGTTTTTTTTTTTTTTTTTTTTTTTTTTTTTTTTTTTTTTTTTTTTTAATGGGTCAGATGAAAGAAGGATCATGTTCAAAAGATCTTGGTTAGTATTAACTCTGCTAGACTTCCGAGAATGAAACTCCCTGTACCTGCGGAAATCTTTATTTCTAGCTTCTGAGGCTTCTTCGGAAAGTTTTCCGATGGGTACAATTGCTACATTGTCTATGTCAGCACCATGCATAAGGATCTTATGTACCGTTGCTGTCATTATAGTACCAATTGTACAGCTTGATATACATACCTTTCCGTAGTTTTTCGAGTATATTCTTTGAATTTTTCTGTCAATAATTTCGCCCGATGCTATCACTTGTAAAATTACTGCAAATCTTCGTATGAGCTCTTCATCTAAGCCAATAATGGCAGCAGTTTTTTTGAAAACTCAAAAAACAAAATTCTTGCTGTGTTCCCATCGTTTGTTGCTCCTGATCCTTGTTTTGCTTTATCGACCAGCAAACCTAATTCTTCCCGGAATTTAGATTGAACTTCCTTTTTCTTTGCCTCTAATATAAGCTGGTTTTCTCCTCTTATAAGAGTTGACAAAGTTTTCAAATATAGTCTGCATGAAATATGAAGCAGCCATTCCACACAATTGATACGAGCGTGCAGAGAAGATAATTCAAATTTGTAGAGATCAGTTTGCACGTCTTTGCGAAACTGTCTCCAATTCATTTTTTTCGGAAGGTTTTGCCAAGCACAAATAAGAAGTTGCAGGAGATTTAGCATCTGAAAGATAGGTGTATACCTCCCCATCGATCGTGGTCATTGTGACTATGAGTGATTTGATTATTGTCGTATTGGGTAACTTTAAGGCTCCTCATTTCGTCTTCCATTTTGGCCAACTGTTCTTGCACTAGAACTTTAGACTCTTTAAGAAGGGGAACTGTATTGGACGGCAATACGCCGAACAGGGTCCCGGGTTTTCCCATATGACTTCTTCCGCAACAGTAAGTTTTAGTGGAACTAAAGTTGTCATAAAAACTGATTAATCACTGTCACCGCTGTTTTTTCCCCCTTCGATCTTTTGTTTATACCCACTTTGAAATCAAAATCATACACTTGCCTTTAGGTTCTTGTGGTTAACGTTGTATAATTCTAGCAGCAGTAATATCTAAAAGTGCTTGAAGAGACACTTTGGCAATTACGTCTTTGCTTATTTTGGAGGGTAACAATCCAACTTAGCTTGTTAGACTTTGTAATACGAAGGATATCTATCTGTGATATCTTCACGAAGAGTAGATTCCCTCAAAGTCATATACTGCCACTACTAGATGATTTAAGTGATATTAATATGCCGAGTGCTTTCGCAGGAGTAAGTTCTTCGTTCCTTTTGTCTGTTGAACAATGTTATCAGCCTCTTTTGGTTTTTTAAAAGAATATCTATTGCTGCTGCCAAATTATCTTTACCTTCTTGTTTAAATTTAGCAAATGGCATACGCCAATTCAAAGCCTTCTCGGTCTTGATATTGTAAATTTTCAATCCTTCGTATCTTGTTTCGTTCCAATATCTGTAAAAGGTTTACGTGGACTTAGAGTTGAAAGTTGGTGTTCCAACTGATGCACTTTTAGAAGGTAGACAAGAACCGGGTTCACTCGTTACTTGAAGTCCAGTAAAAAACCACTGTGGCCGTAGATTTTCACGTACGCAAATTGGCCATTCAATGTTCTATTCCAACCAATCTGCGTAATGTTTTCGGAAATAGTCTGTGTTAAATTTCGCCAACTTCCATTTCTTCAATACAGACTGGCTAAATCTTCGACAGAATTCCTGGAGAATGTCTGTATCTTCTTCTGACAAACTTAGACTTAATTGCTTCAGTATCAAATATAGGTCCAAATTTGTTTTTAAAATAGAAGTTTCCATATTCACAATTAATACTGGCACAGTTTTACAGAGATTAATTAAAATTTAACTAAAGTAAATATACAGTGCTCCCTGTATTTATACTTGTTTTACCCATCATAATGAGACTGGGACTATTAGGGGATAAGTTGATAAGTAGGTGCAATAATTAAAATAGTAACAATAATGAGCCGAGTACTGACAACATTAAGTCGAGCTCATTGACTAAATTGATGAACACAGGGATCGTCATTAGTAACTGATTAAATAACCATGTAACCTATTATGCAAGGGCAGGTTAGTCGGTAAACTGTTATTAAATAGGTAAGGCATTGCAGTAGCTCGTTTTAGACAACGTGTCAAGTACCAAATAGGGCCTTGAAGGCCCTTAAGCATAGAAAATAACGTGCACAATGTGAAAAAAAATAAAAAAATATATTTCATTTTTTTTCACCCAAAGTCTATCGAGTGCGCGCAACGTGCGATATGTCAAAAAATAGAGAAAAATAGTGGCAATAATCGTACCAGAGGGAATTAGGGGCACTCTCCTCAGTCTCGAATAAAATCGGTTTTTCTGTTGTGTTCCATACAAATTTAATTTAAAAAAATTTTTTTCGTGTTATAGTCGCCTGTGGTGCATAAATATGATAACGTTGTGGCTTCTAAAACGGTTCTACGTCAGTTTGCGACAAGAAATAAACAAATTTTAACATAAAAATCCTAAGTC